>JAYDZF010000005.1:5935055-5945375 GCA_034509105.1 Microcambeva barbata
CAGCTCTGGGAATCGAACCGGCAACCTTCTGATCACAAGCCCAGTTCTCTAACCACCGGGCCACGGCTGCCTCAAATTATTATTATTATTATTTTAAGTATTATTATTATTAGCAATGTTTTTCCGTTATTATGTTATTAAAATCAGCTCCACCCTGTATCACAGTGGCTGTACCAAAACGGGGACCAGCACAGTTTTCGGAAGGTCATCATGATGTTCTGCATGAGCGGTGTTCAGTGAACGTTTGAGAAACAAGCGTGTAAAGAAGATGATCCTAACACGACCAGCAGATGGCGCAACCGTGCAACTCTTTAGTGGCAGAAACTCATTGTGTCAGACTTTGAGCAGTAAACTCTGTTGAACCGGAAATCCGCGGCGCTTTTATCCAAACAGCAGCACAATGCGCGCCTTTCAGCCACTGCGCTCTCCCTGCGCTGCCCTCAGACACAGGCCGCCCGGTGTGCGTGTGTGTGTGATGAATCACTGTATGGATAGATTCAGGAGCTCTGCTTCAGAATCCGCTGGTGCCGTACAGGATGAGGCGACAGGGGTCCATTGCGGTCCGTGGCTGAGAAACGGCGCACAGTGCTCCGCATCTGGATCAGATTAGCGCACTTATGTTACAGTAACGGATTAATCCGCTGCTGCCGGTCTGCTCTGCGCCACAGACATGGACATAAAACAAAAAGAGAAGCGGTTTAGAAAAATTGATAGCAGAAGAGGTCATTACCTTTTAATGTTCACACAGTCATCTGTACCATATCATATTCAGATGTTTAAATCCTTTATATGTATGCAAGCTTTCATTCCCTTATTAATTTTAAATGACCACTCCTTATGGGCTGAGACAGGGGGTTCACGTTAGAGGTGTAACTAGGAGACAATGGGTGTCCCATCAACAAATGATAAATATATCTGTGACAAGAAAGACCATTTTAAAATCATCTGCTCTACTTTTACATTTATGGATATGTCTCTGTCCATGTCCAATGTTCATGTCACGGGTTGGGCCCTGCTTTGCCACTGCACCCCGGTTAATTACACCATTGGTTTTCTGATATTTCATTAATATTTATTTTTGTTATTTACAGATAATTTATTTTAGCATAGTCTGTTACCAATAAGTGCTGGCAAACAATAGGTACTTATTTCAATAATTACACATGTGTTTGGCAATAGTGTATGTATTTGCAGGCTAAGAACACCCCACACGAGCTGCACCCTTGTTGTTAGTACAATTCTTAAGCATACCCATCTTTTCTGCTTCTAAACATCAGTGTATATATGTTTAGAAGCAGTAAAGATGGGTATGCTTAAGAATTGTCTCATGCTGTTCACAAGTCATCTTATTGTCTGCTGAGGCATGGCATCCCACTCTTCCTGAAGGGCGACCCTAAGATGATTAAGGTTCTGGGGTACAGAGTTCCGAGTTTCTACACTGCGAATTAGCGGATCCCATAGTTTTCTACAGGATTTAACTCTGGAGAAAGTGCTGGCCACTCCATTTGAGGTACCCCAGTCTCGATGAGCTGGAGCATCGATGTCCATGAAGATGTAATTAGTTCCGTGCTGTTCATGCAGTGGCATAATGACTGGATTAAAGCTGTTATTCAAGAAGTATGGGCTTTACACTGTACCATTCGTGAAGTGTAGGGCAGTTCTGCATTAGCTAGACACACCTGCTCACACTGTAACAGCAATACCACCAAAGGCTCATCTGGTAACAACAGTGGCTGATGCATAGTCTCCAATGTCATTGGCTGCCATAATTTGTGCTCAGTGTGAATCGACTTTCACCAGCAAACACCACTGAGACCCACTGGTCCCGCGTCCAGTGTAAATGCTTTCTGGCCCATGCAAGACGATGACGCCTGTGCTTGGTGGTGTGGTCTGGGACCCTTACAGGTCGTCTCACACACAGACCACGCAGATTTAAATGGGTTTCAATTCTCTGACGCGACATATGCCTGGAGCTGTGTGGCATTCATCATCTGGTTCCACAGGGCACTGTCATTTTGATTGATCCATGGTTCACATAAATGAATATTTTTTGATTAAAATATGATGTTAGCATTGTTTTCAACACACTCTTTTTTGTTTTGAAGAGCGTATCAGCCCAGCATTTCTCCTGGGTGGAGGCAATTAACGTCTTATTTTTTGTTTCTGATTCTCAACTTTTTATCTTCTAAATCTTTTTGCAATCAGAATTGTTCTCTCAGCCTGTTTAAGATGTTATTTACTGGATGCTGTGTACCATGGAGATGCTCCCACTGGGACTCATATTAAATTTGATCAGTCTAATGTTACATGGATACAGTATCTGCTCAATCAATACATAAACAAAAGAAGAAAGATTGTTTTTCATGCAACTCTCCTGTCCATGTTGCAATTTCACACCAGTAGAGAGGTAGATAGATAGATACTTGAGATATGTGGTAGCCTATTGGGTAAAACATTGTGAAGGATAGGCAGATCTTGTTTTTTAACACAATTTTAGAAACCAAGAAGCAAAATGATTTGTTGGCTTTAACTCACTGTGTGTTTCCATTATGGATAACATTTTAACAAGCATTAATTTCAGAAATGATCAAGCTATATAATGACTGTGCAATATATTTGCAATTTGCAATGGACAAAAACACCCCAAGCAGGTGCAGGGCTAGCAGTAGCATCTTAGCTTGTGCTAAACGGCAAAACACGAACAAACTAGTTCATGTTTAGATGAGATAGAAACACAAAAACTCATTATTTAAAAGTACGTACATATCCCTCTTCTTCTTGCTACCCACAGAAGGTACTGATCCCTCCGTCAGTCAAATTCTGCTGGATAATCCTCCTGTGTACTGTCCGAGGTTCTCAAAGCAGTCTCCCTTGAAGTGGTTTGCACACACCACAAGATGCTTGGTGATTTTTGCTGGAACATTTCCATTGAAAATGAAATGGAGTCACGCGGCCCTGTTCTCTTTGGCAGGGAGAAAGTGCAGCCAACAAAACTTCATCTGTGACTTGTCTGCAGCCATAGGACTTGGCGATGGTGTTTTATGCACGTTGCTTGTAAAACCAATACACCAAAAAGATCTTCAACTAATCTAGTGATCAGAAGGTTGCCGGTTTGATTACCAGAGCTGACAGGTCACAACTGAAGTGCCCTTGAGCAAGGCACCTCTAACTGTTCCCCGGGCGCCATGTCTAGGCCTGCCCACCGCTCCGGGCATGTGTGCTCACTGCCCCCTAGTGGTCACTAGTGTGTATATGTGTGTTTCACTGCACAGATTGGGTTAAAATGCGAAGTGATTTAAACTGCAAAGTGATTAAGAAAGTATACTAAAAAAAACTAATCTAAAATCCTATTGTGACATTAGAATAAGGGAGCCATCCAAATGGATCATAGAAGCTAATTCCTGACACCAAAACTTTCAACTGTCTCACAGTGCTTGGAGTGTTTATAGGAGCAGTAGATGCAAAAGTGAGTTTTGCGTGATATGTGCCATTTAAGTGTTTGACATCTATCTTAGTTATTCCATGTATTGTCCAGTGATCTACACAAATCTGTGTGATTAATATGCAATTAGAAGCTCTATATACTGATAGGTATATTGCTTATCCTGGTAGGCTCATTGCTTAGTGCTTAATATTCACAATTCGCATTGGTAAAAGGGTCATAACTTTGCTTACCTCCTCTATCGGTCTGTCAAAAGCAGAGGGGACTCAGACAGCCTGGGCAAATGATAAGAGAAATGTGTCAACTGCCTCTTGAGATCAACACTTCAGTCCTGTCCTTCATATCTCTTGTACATAAATAGCCCCCACTTCGCTCTTTCATGGTTTTTGTCTTCTGATTGAAGAGTCGTAGAACAATCACACTGTGTGGCTTTCAACATTTAAGAGTAGACTTGAGATAACCCCATTGCCAGATGTTGCAAGTCAAAATATCTTGCTTTGTAAGTGGGATATTCCTTGTCATACTGTTGGAAAATGTTTGAGAGCTGAGGTCTAGACGTAGTAGCCCGACTGCCCTCCGAACACATTGAATCAATTAGAAAAGAAATCACACTTGTGTCATGCTTAATGTTCAAGAGAAGGGTGTATTGCAGTGAGCTCATTGAATACATATCTTACATTCATAATATGTAACATCGTACAGCTTGTGCAACACGGTGGCTTAGTGGGTAGCACTGTCGCTTCACAGCGAAAAGGTCCTGGGTTCGATCCTCAAGTGGGGCGATCTAGGTTCTTTCTGTGTGGAGTGTGCATGTTCTCCCCGTGTCCGCATGGGTTTCCTCCGGGTACTCTGGTTTCCTCACACAGTCCAAATACATGCTACCAGATTGAATGTCCTGTAGGTACCTGTGATGGACATCCAGGGTGTTACTGTGTGCCTTGCACCAATTGAAGAACTGGGATAGGCTCCAGCACCCCTCCCCGATCCTAATTAGGATAAGGGGTTAAAGACAATGAACTGCTTTCACACTTTTTTTGTTTCGGCTGCTCCTGTTAGGAGTCTCATACATAGTACGCTTGATGCCCTATTTATCCAGACTTGGGACCGGCACTGCAATGCACTCTAGTGGCTAATTATCTGTTGGTCTCTAATGAGCAGACTGCATTTCTTTGGACTGTTGGTGGAAACATAGACACGGAGAGAACATAAAAACTCCACAAGGAAAAGAACCAGACAAGGATTGAACCCAGGGCATCCATCTTTAAAAGGATTAAGCAGTCATTACATGATGACATAATCATAATAAAAGTACAACATACCTTTTATCGATCAGATGTCAAAATGCACTCAAAATAAAATAATGAAGCTCTTATTTTCAATAAATGAACGAACCATTCATCCTTAACACTTCCTGAATGTACGCATGTCTAGACGTGATATAGAATAAACATGTGTGCACATCAGCTACTTACTGTATGTTGATACATATCAAACATACTATGATGGAGTGTCTGTGTAAAATGTTATGGCATGTAGCAATTTTTCCTCAAGCCTGTTTGTCGTACCCTAAAAAAACTCTCTTTCACTGGGTGACACACAGGAAGTGCCTGGCCGGGGCTCGTTCGGAGCTCAGCCGTAGCCCAGTTAGTCAACCAAAAAAGTCAGGATCTGTGACCTGTGGACTGGAGTGTAACTCCCGGGCCTCATGGGGCTATAAAGAGATGCATAAATATTTGGGTTTTCCAGTGTGGAAGCATTATGATTTATTCTGACTCACTGTAACTGATTTAATGACAGAGGTTCATATCATCTGGATTGGGCACTGACAGTAGATCAGCGGAGCATATCTGTTTTTTAAATGAGTCTTGTTTAATTAAGAGATTGGTAGAGTAGTATTAATAGTAAATTAAATTACAGTCATTAAATAGTGAAATGTCAGTAATGTAGAAAGTAACAAAAGTAATAAAAGCTTGCTCAAATAGATAGAAACTAAGAAAAACAGTAAGGATGTTTTTATAATAAGAAATTGCCTTAAAGAATAAATTAAGCCAAGTAAATTTCTTCAAAAAGAAAGAATAATAATAAGGTGAGCCTCACAGTAGGAAAGTCCATGATTCGATGCCCAGCCGGGATGGTCCATGTTCTTCCTGTGTCTCTTTGAGTTTCCTCCAGGTACCCTGGTTTCTTCCCACAGTCCAAAAACATGCATTAAGGTGAATTAGGTGAGTGTGTGGCGGTTAATACAAGGTTTATTTATTTTCCCTATAATGTCAAATCTTAAGGAACAGTCTCACCGCATCTGGCAAAAATCATGCCACACCGCTCATAATTTCATTCTATGAAAAATAATAATAACATAAAACGTAGTTCTTTGCCTCCACCAGCTTTTTCATGGCGGTTGCTATGATAACGTCTGCATAGTGCTGCATTCAGGTTTCTGAACCCTCAGTACCCACATGTAGAGTGAAAACACATGTGAAATACACATATGGGCTCTTTCAGCTGCTTCTCTGTTACTTGAGTATTATTTCTTGCCTGCCTGGTTTATTGTCTATGAGGGAATATTTCGGTGCATTCGGTCAGCTGGGTGAGCATTTTATTAGTATTTTCTGCCGGTTTCCTGGCGAGGGCCATTAAACATATAGGGCACTAGTTAACAGGTCAGAGTGGGAGATGGTCAAATCGAAACAATGTGCAGGAACGGGAGAGTATGAAGATCACAGTAATGGGCAAGTGCAGGTTATCATAGTTAAACTGTGAGGAGACTTGATAAAGGCTACAGCTTAGTTTTCAGAACCTGTCGGTAGTGACCTCGTAGAATTATGTCCTTGCTTGAAAACAGAAGTTGTTCTGGGTTCATTGCGTGAGTTGACCTTTGAGTTAGAATGATAATATGCCTGCTACACCATTGATCACACATTATGAGGGGAAATGTGAGGGAACATCTGCTTAATTCCATGTGGTGCCAGTTCATCATAGGGCAACATCCCAACAGAGGTACTTTTATTTTGAAGTGGGCCATGAGTTGCAAAAGTTTAGGAACTTCTAATCTAAAGAATAATTCAGTCTATTAATTAAGTTCTGCATGTTTTTGGACTGTGGGAGGAACCAATTGCTCACGATCAATCTCCTATATCCATCAAAGTGACAACAACTGTAGAGAGTATGATGGCATGAATGGCACGGGGGTAGCATTGTTGACCCCCCTGGCCAGACAGTCCTAGATTCAGGAACCATATGGGGTGGTCCAAGTCCTGTTTGTGTGGCGTTGGCATGTTGAACCTGTGACACATATTTTATATTGACACTGGTATAGCTGGTATAGTGTTTCACAACAACATGAGCCCTAAGGAAAGTCGTTTTCTTGGGGTCTGGCATGTTCTCCCAGAGTCTGTGTTGGTCTCCTCTAGGTATTGATTGTCCCATCCTTCAAAACATGAATAATGTAAACTGGCTTTGGTATACTGTTTAGTAAGTAAATGTCTTACTGTGAGCCTGACAATGATGTTGTAACGTTTTTTGACATTGTATGTTTTTTTTGAAATATTTTTATTATTATAGCCAATTGCAGACAATCTCAAATACTGCCCAGTCCATTAAATCCGAAAATAATAATGAAATAATAACAAAAACAACAAAAATAGTAATAGGTCTTATTTTGTGTGTCTGCTAGTGACTAAGATTAAGTGATTAAGTGATTAAGTGATTAAGAAAAATGTAAATCACTAGCCAGGTTCAACAGATGCTTTAAATCTAGAAAAAGAATCATAAACATCTGGAATCATAATTCTTTTATTTAAAGCATACCTCAACTCTATTAACTGGCCCCCAATACACACACACATAGTGTCTAACTAGAAGTCTAAACAGAATTTTTCAAATGTGCAATAAGAAACAGCAAGGACCTGTAGGACTATTCGAGTCCCCGTGGTGATCTGTCCTCTTCCTTATACATCTTTCAAAGTAAAGTCTCAACAGCAATATTTTGGTTTAAAAGCACTCGTTCTGTTTTCTGGCAGCTGGAAAAAGCATCTTAGGTACTTGGTCAATTTAAAAAGCGACGGGTTGCGACAACGATGAAACACTTCGTCGAACCTTTTCTACGTGAATGTCCACAAATAAAGAGGCACTTCTCCCTGAATGGTCAGTCATGTCTGAATGTAATTTTTTAAGTTGAGGCAAGGAAAAAGCTAAAAAAAAACAACAAATGGTACAACAAACCTTTCTGTAATGGATCAGGGTCAAATGTGAGTGAGGGACCACATGCTTCAGGCTCTGTCATGTGTGAAGTGTGGAGCTTCTGGTTTCGCTTTCAAAGAAATTCCACTCATCCATCCATTCTCGTGTTTCCACAGAGGATAGAGCCAGCAGACTGTGAGATGGAGATGAATCACCAGATCATTGGGTGAGGACAAATAATCAGATATGGTCTTCTTCTGAACAAACATATACAGCAGCAAGTCAGGGTTACATTGTGTAAGCAAAAGTGAAGTGAAATAATTTACTAAAACCCCCAAAAGAAACAACAAATTATACGACAGACACTTGTTTATGAACTTACTCTTTTTACTGCCATCAATCTATAAAGGTGTGTTAAATCAGATATATAAAAATTAGCCTAGAAATTATATGATAATGAAATCCAATGGCATGTAGGGCCAAATATCATACGTTACCCCTTTTACCAGGCCCTAGATTTCACCTTGGACCTGATGTGGTATTCTCTGGACTCTCAGATCCCAGGTAATGGCATTTAGTACCATGCTAGCCACCCATGCCTTTCTACTTTATTGGAAACTACCCTCTCGGCCTACCCAAAAGCTTTGTGCTTACAGACTGGGATCTGTACGCACATTTAATAAAATGTCGTAATCTATCCTCAACACCATTAAGGATTAATAAACAGAAGAGGACAGAGGTTGGGGTTTCTCCTTTTTACATGGGGTGGTTTTAGCAGTTTATATTGCTGATTTAATTGATTGTTAATCTCAAGTTCAAAGTTCAAAGAGTTCATTGTCATTTGCACAATGAGGAAACTGGTTCCCTTGTACAATGAAATACTTAGTTTGCTCCTCGACAAGAATGCCAACTATAAGATTACAAAAATGGTAATAATAGAAAAAAAAAGGAAAATATATATAATAAATCAAAATATATTACACAACTAAACATAAGAATACTCTAGTATGCCATTAAATGTACAAATGCAAAAAAGTGCAGTTGTAAACAGTTTAAGATGATACAATATATTGCTCTTAAAGTGGTACAGTGCGGGATTATTTCTGAGGTTCAGAAGTTCAGAGTTCAATAGCAGTGAAAGTTTTGAACAGTTTGACCAGTAGTCATTTCTGAGGTAGGTTTCAATTTATTTTATTGTCATGCACTAAATGTATTAAACATTAATATCAGCATGAATCATCTTAAATCTAAAAGTCCAGTTACTGGAATGTTTCAATAAGTAGTCTGTCAACTGGAGTAATAGCTGTGAGTGACAGATGTTCTTTAGGTTGTAGAGGTCACGTGAACAGACGGACGGACCTCAGACCTCCATCGTACCGGAGAAGTGCAATCTGACCCTCGATCAGTATCGTCTATTGATCGTCTCCACTTCTGCTCATATATGGTTTCACACACATACACTCTTACATGCACATATATATGCTGCAATGAAATCAGGCCTGCTGGGAAGTTGCTCCTTCTGGTCCCAAGTGTCAGGAACTGAGCAATAAAACATTCTAAACATCACTATTGTGGGTACTCTGGTTACCATGCGGTAACATCTATTTCTGGTGTTCTGTATGGTAGTTAAAGAAGCGCTCAAGCTTTTTAACTGGTACAATTCATCTGCAGTGTGTTTGCACTTACCATGGATTAAGTTCAGGTGGTTGAACCTCACCCATAGCTGAATTATGTGCCAGCTTTGTGGTTACTATTACCACTGTCGCCCTTGACCTGCTCAACAGTTATTCTTGTATGTCAGTGATTTATGGCTGTATAATAGTAATGCCCATGGTTTGATATATATCAACTTTTAAACATACTTTTTGTCTATATATTTTTAGATTTGAATATTTAAGAACAACTTTGTGTCTGTGAAAATGTTACTTGGCAATAATGTGCAATTGTCTTTTACACCCTCTTGCCCACTACCCTTTATAAAAGATAAAATAGAAAGTTGCCAATATATTTTGATTCTTATTTGTAGCCGTAACATAATGTTTTTTCACGTATTTGAAAAAAAACATTTGACTTTAGTCTAACAATGTATTGATAATTTCTTATAGTAATAAATTGTAATTAATTTAACAATCATCAAATCATAAAAAGTACTTAATCATATGTTATTGTGTGCTCATTTAATCCCCAGATCTTCTGAAGCTGTGTAAGGACTGTGAAGATTGAGCAGTTTTTCATGAATTTGGGTGGATTTTGAAAAAGTTTTTGGCTGGAAACCACTGACTGTGTAAACAAAAGTTGTTAAAGCATGTTTTCCTGTGTGACTCAATGCATATTCAATATTACATTTGGTATTTTTTTATATAAGATTGCTTGTACATTTAAACTGTATATGCTGTCATGGAAATTAGCTCACATTGAGAATACTGATGAAATTTACGTTGTATTTAATCAATGTATGTTCTGCCACCGTTTAATATCTACTGTGATTCATGAAATTAAATAACTGCATTTAAATAATCTGCTTCACTGTGTTTTTTTTCGTTGTATAAGACCTAAGAAGGATACTGAGTCTAAGACATTTTTAGGATTTATCATTAATGCCTTCTAACCCACCCACTTATGAGTCCATTCTTTCCCACCCAGCAGTCTTTTATTGTTAGCTTTTGGAAGTGAGTGAGAGTACGCCTATTTCACTTCAC
>JAYDZF010000005.1:6052045-6064009 GCA_034509105.1 Microcambeva barbata
TAATGAATGCCTACTAATGAATGAAAACTTTCTAGATTGGCAATGGTTGAGACACGCTGATGTATAGCAATGGTAACAACCCAAAAAATTAAGAAACAATGGCCACATGTCAACTGCCTCGATTGACGTACTGGGCACCCATGCCTTATCATAATCTACTCTTACCATACTTCATGACTCTGTGGGTACAAAATTACTGATTGTATCCCCTTAATGAAAATATGTTATCTGGGAGGTGGAATACAAACACATGGTACTGTTGATTTCTGGTAGTGATCGTGTAGTAGTGTTTTGGGGATTGTTAGTGTTCAAATGTACAGGTTGTTTTTAAGGAAATCACATCCTGTAGGAGGCTGTAGGGGTATTTCCCTTTTGGTTTATAAATAAAGTACAGAGGGATGAAAAGTGTCCACAGCAAATGATAGGCTACATTTAGTTGGTGTGTTCCAATAAAGAGAATCTGTTTGGTTGGTTTGATTGGATTATAAAATTATCTAAAAATGAACATACCAGATGTACCAGCTGCACTAACGTGTCTGCTGAGTGAACGCTAATAATAGAAATACTCAATTGACATTTTCTGTTAAAAATTGACTGTTCATCTGACTGCTACATCAATTGATCAATTTAGTTCTCTAGAGAAATTACAATGTACAAAATTCAAATACATAAAAAAGAAGCCAATTTCAAGAGCTTGGATGGGTAATCATTTGGGACCAAGATTCATTAGATTCTTAAATTAAATTTCAAGCCGCTCTATGAAGAAATGATGTTCCCTCAAGATGTGCATCAATTTCATTTTCATATACTGATTCAACCTTCATGGCATATTCAATTGATTGTGGTCATGTTTGAGATGACAGGGATGTTCTTATGACTTAATATTCTAGGACAGGTGGGAGGCCTTTGTTTGTCACATATGTATGTACAGTAAAATCATTTTTTTTGCAATCATAGCACTCGGTCAGCCCGTTTGGTGCCCTTGATCCAATGCTGTACCCTACAGTCTAACACTTTTCACCATTTTAATGGCACCTGCAAAATGGTTTTATTTGACCATGTTGACACTGATATACCGCTGCTTCAACATAATCATCACATGAAAATCTTCCTCTTAAAGATTCTTTAAGGGGAAAAAGGTGAAAGGTGAAACTAAATCCAGACTCTAAGCTCTCTCAGACACGACCAATAACTACTCCTCTCACCCTCACCCGCAAATGTTCTGAAGATCCCTCTTATTGGTTGAAAAACTAGGCAAGATTGGTCACACTTGGAAATCTCAAGCAGGTAATCCCTAAGTGTTTCTGAAAGAGTCCAAGACTCCTTACAGACAGTGACCAAGGGTGACCAGAGGTAAGAATAAAACCCAGGTGTTCAAGCACTTACTTTATCAGCTGCACCACTTTTCTTTCTAGGAAATACCAGGAACCTATAAGAAAGAAAAAAAAACCACTGTTCATAGCGAGGGTTCCAATTAATTTATTAGTATTCGAAGATTAGTTTTAATTTTCCTGGTTCCTTTAAATAGATATGTCGGGTAAATTTTGTACATTTAAATAATGAAATGATTTCCTTTCACATTATTGATTTTACACATCTGTTTGTGACAGGTGTGGCTGAAACATCTGTACTTAATTCAAGGAGGTCTGAATATTTTTGGCCATGTCGTAAATCAATTACATGTAGCACTACAGCACCTTCACACTAACCCGTTCACACAATTTTCCATATAGACTTATTTGATCTAGGACTTGAACCTGGTCAGAGATCACCGGGCATTATTGGACATGTACCAGTCTGGAGCTTTCTCTTGGTATCATTAGCCACTAGACAAACAAATCTTTTTATCAGCATGCCATACTCCACACAGACACTAAGTGGAGCTAAGAATCAAACCTGTAACCTTGCTGTGATGAAAGTGAACCTTACAGTCGTGCATCCATAGCCAGTGACACTATATTTTCTGTTTCATGTTGAGCAAACTGGTTGGAGCTGGAGTCTGTATAATGAAAAACCGGGAAATTCTAGTCCTATATTAACTTCTTAATACAGGGAGGAAGATGGAAGTAACTTATTTACATTATTACTTGCTTAATGCTGGTCACTCTGGTTGGTGTATAATGAAACAGTTGACATTTATTCAAGTATTAACTTAAAACTGGTGGGTCTTTCTGAAAAAATGGAAGGCTCACTATTTTCTTTTTACAAATTATTACCTGCTTCATACTGGTCAGTCTAGTTGGAACTGGAGCCTACCCCAAATCCAATTCCATCTTCATCCCAGGGCTCATACTGTGGAGCACTGTGATGAAAATTAAAGTCACTTACTTGTCATTACATGTAATCCATTCAATAGTTTCTTTAAGGTTCCACTTTATTATGGGACTGGAACCTATTCATTGTACCAGAGCCCATCTCTGGTACAATGAAGATTGAAGTTACTCACTGGACATTTCAGCTGTTACAGTGTTCATTATTTAATTTCTCCATTTAAGCAACACTTTGTTACCTATTTATTCTGGTCAATAAAATACATTTATTAATCTAGTTTTAATTTAGTAATGTAACAAGGTCTGCCTCATGCTGGTCAGGCTACAGGTTTTCCTCATTCTGGTGAGTCTGGTTGGGATTGGAAGCAACTCAATGAAGCAGTGGTCACCTACTAGTCTGGTATTAATTAATACTGGTCACATACTTCCCATCCTGGGAAACACTGGGCGGAAGATAGAAGTCACTCACTGAACAGTACAGTCAATTATTTATTTATTTCTCAGGTTGGTTTGTTTTTATCATGCTGGTCAGTTTGGCTGGGATTGAAACCTATACATTGAAACAGTGTGCATTTATTAGCTCAGTATTAACTTTAAAGTTGGTCACAGTATTGCCGGTACTACAGCCCGTCCTGGGGAACTCTGGGATGAACTCTAAGGTCACTAACTGGACTGTATGGTCATTCATTCTATCTCAATACTACATGTTCAAAAACTCAACACCAACAAATTCAGTCTGTTTTCAAATCCTATTTATTTTTCAAATTGAGGTATTTCAAAGTGCTATGAGTTGCAGCACTAAATGTACATGTACAAAAGAGAGTGAAAAAAGACATTCCCGTCGACCCAGTTCTATGAACCCGATACCGGTACAAATATATAAACAAAAACGAGAGGGAAGGTAAATGTAAAGAGATTTCTGTACAAAAAGGATAAAGGGGAGTGAAGAGATAAAACAAGATAGTGATATCTACTTAACTCATTTTCATACGAAAATATAAGTAACGATTTTTAGTATGTATCAGGAGCACACTAAAGCGTAGGTGTACAAATTAGTAAGTATTGTGTGAACATAAACGTAAAAAGAGACGGAAAGAACGATATTATATTACAAAGTTCCTCGGAAATCGAGAACATACAGTACTTAATAAAGGTATATAAACTTCCAGTCTTGGTATATTGGCAGCGGTTTTTGATATTTTCTTAGAAAAACAAAAACAAGGCAGACTGATAGTGTTTTGCTGAACCGACATCAAGGTGCGCAGAGGTATATCCGGGAGCATCAGCACCATCGAGAGAGGTCTAAGAGTCGAGCCATCATGGGCTCACCCGAGTCCATTTTTTAAAGTATTTTTGCTTAGTGTGAAGAGTAAAGGCAAAGTGGTTGTGTTGTATTGCGTGTTCCTCATCGACTTCCACATCACACCAGTCCTGTGAAACCAGTCCCGGGTCCAAGAAACCGACGGAGAAAGGGAGCTTGCCGTTCTCCTTCCCTGTCGCATACTGTTCTCCTCTATGTGACCGGAATGAGTGAAGTAAACCCAAAACATTCTTGACGTCCAGAAATGTGCAAAGAAAGTGGCGGCAGTGAGTGTCCGTAAGGAGTCAGGCTGTTTCAATCAGCCGCGAGTGCTAACGGTTTACTTTAGCGAGTCCTGGCTTGCTCCAGGCGTCGGAGTAGCTGCTGCCTCCTTGCCTGGAGCCTGTCCTTATCCTGTCGGAGCCGTATCTCCTGAGCCTCGAGTGATCCTACGTACTCTGTGGCTTTCTTTAGTATGAGCACCTTGGCTGCCTTGTCGTTTTTGGCTAGTTCTGGAAGCTGGTCCCGGAGCGTCAGGAAGCTAGAGCGGAGGTCGTTGCGCCTCTGACGCTCCAGGATGTTGTGGTTGCGCCGACGCTCGCTGTCCTCTGAGTCGGAGCCTGAGCCACTTTTCCTGAGACGATGGGTTCCATTGGGAGAGTGCGGAAGCGAGGAACTGGATTTGGTGCTACGCTGAGAGCCAGAGACGGAGCTGCTTTCCGACCTGAGTTTCTTGGAAGGTGGGGCAGAGGCAAAGTCCGAATGGTCTGAGTAAGGGGAAGGGGCTGCGTAGTTGTGCTGCTGCTGGTGGATGGAGGCGGTCGCTGTTCTTTTCAGGATAAGCTCTTGGGGGCGGCTGGAACCTGAGTTTGTCCGATTTGACGACGACAAGGCCTGGCCGTGAGTCTTGGAAACAGTGGAGCGCCGCTTCTCAACAGTGACAACATCGATTTCTTCATCGTCTTCATCATCATCTTCGTCATCGTCTTCATCGTCTGTGTTGTCATCTGTAATCAAGAATAAATGATGTGTAAACAAACCAATTTTTGGAAGGGATTTAATCTTGAATGTGACTCATATTGTATTTTTAATACGCCTTTTCAAAGTCTTTGATAAGAATGCACTCCTGTGTTTGCTCAGTCGTTTCGCCTCCAGTCAGTCCAGGTGCGGAGACGGAAGACGAGCTAGACGCAACACAATCTGAGCAGTATTTATAAAATAATAGAGGTGATTATACACTAAGCCGCTTGAGAAGTGTGTTTGCTATTTACTAGAGTCCCACAGTCTTACACTTCAAACGAGCTCGGCAGGAACCCGCCTGCGTGTGGCAAGACCGGGTGGCTTTACGCAAAGCAAAAAAAGTGCTTTTTCTTCTCTCTCATTATTGCCTGGAGCTACATTATATTTTGGATAGGGAAAGTAGAGTGGGTAAAGCAACACCCAAAAAAGGTCCCACTCAAGGCAAGCATCGAAGGAGTGCTGTAATGGAGAGCTGTGATCATTCGCGGGCTTTTGGTCTAACCCGGGGTCACGTGACCTGGACCTGAGCCAGGCAGACAGCTGAAGGAAGATCGCGCTCGTTCAAAGGTTGTAAAGAGAGACGGCTGGTGCTGTTTTTTTCCCTCCCTCCTTATTATTCCGCAGCCTTTGGCGGGTTTGTCCATCTGCCAAGTCAAGCCCAAGCTCTCCCTTTCTCTCTCTCACTGACTACACTCATTCACTTCTATGAGGACCACACGCCAGGACTGGTGCCAGGTCTCGAACTCGCGCTCACGTGAGACGGCCGTTCTAGATTTGCATATCAAACAACGGCTTGGGTCAATCAGGAAGCCTGCAAAATTTCTCCTGTTGGTTGCCTGATTTGGAACTGATTTATTGTTGCCTCCTACTGCACACTAGCTAGCAGGCACAGTCATATTACATAATACTCTTCAACCCATAAGTTACTGAATTCATTTCAAGCTTGTTTTAAAACTAGGTTTTGGTCGCCTTGATGGGTAGATTTATTGCCCCCATCCCCCAGCTATTCTCAATAGACAAGTGGTCCAAGAATGTCCCTGTGGGCCATTCCAGGCCATTTAAATCTTACACCTTTTTACCTTTGTAGTATCCCTTGTCAGACATAGCCTAAAGAATCCTGACATTATTTGCCAGCACTAGCTAAATAATTCCTGATCTCCTCCATACAGGTACATCCTTGAAATTGTGGGTTCAAGCATCATGATACTGTCAAGTATGGTAGAGATATATAACACTTTGTAAGCTACATAATTCTTATAGCTTATACACCTTTCATTTTTCCAAAAGGACAAAATCAGAGCGTGCATTTCAACTTACCAGAGTCGCTAGGGATGTCGTCTGAATGTTTCGTTTCAGGAACCAGCGTAGTGCTCTGCGAGGCACTCTTTTTGTTGACAGGAAAAGGGAAAACCACAGCGGGGTCCACACACTCAGTCCCAGGTCCAGCGCTGCTCGTCTGTGTCACTTTGGCCTGCTCATTTTTAGGTTCAGGTGGTCCAGTAGATGCACACACCGTGACCGTTCGCCCAAGCCTCTCGCTGACGGCGCGCTCCAGCTTCTCCCGTGCCGAGAATCCGCTCCACATGCAGTCTTGCAAAATGACCGGGTCATCCAGGGCACAGGCGCCAAACAGGTCTCCCTCCGGGATGCGCCACGCTTCGTCCTCGGGGTCCTGAGGCGGGAGGAGCAGCAGCTCAGAGGCCCAGTCGAGCGGATCATTCAGACCAAAAACTCCAGATGACTCCCACTCTAGCCCAAAGTCCCCACCGGCCAACGCAGCCCGGCTGGGAGATAGTGGCGGGGTCGGTAGCAGCTCAAATTTCTTCCAGATGTCTTCACCCGGGCCGCACAAGTAGAAGTCATCCTCGTCGGGGTAGAAACAAGGCTGGAAGGAGTCAAACTCCATGTCGGAGTTCTTCATCATGGCAGGCATTCTGGACTTTATAAGCAAGCTGCAAAAAATATGAAGATTCATTAACTGAATGCTCAAGAATCAAGAATATTTATTATTTTAGTCTACAGCTGTTGATGCCTAAAATGGTATGTCCAGTAGCCCATCTGTTCAAAATAGTTTGTCTGTATTCACATTCCTGAACACAAACCTTTAAAATGACATGAAATCCTGAATCTATTGCCAAAAACAGTCAAAACAAATCACCCTTTCCATATTCACTCCAAAGTCATGCTGCTCCACCAAGCAAATAGTCAATTCTACATCACAGACAAATGAAGAACATATCCAAATTAACGCTTTTGCAAAGTTAGACCAAGAGAAAATTGCAGTGGACAACAGTCTTGCTTTTGATTTCCAACAAAACCTGAAAATGCCGTTCTTGATGACGGCTGCCTGGTTCTGATTTCTCGGAAGACAGGCAGCCTATCCAGATGATTGCACTGGCAGAACTATAGACGAAATCATTCCAGTATATTACCTTTTGTTTCTCTGTGTTCAAGCATTCTTGAGAAGTCTCGATCTGATCTGAGTTAGCAGGTCAGCAAACCAGTAACTCTATACGTTCATTCATGTCAGGAACCTCATTGTTTGAGTCTTTCCATGTTTATACTTATAAGTTCATGTTTAATCTAATTTGCCTAAATATAAAATGCTTAGGGAAAAATGAATGAGGAGTTACACCAAAGGGTTTAATGTCAGCATGTCAGTAAACTATGTTTAGTCCCTGGTTCTGAATTTAACTACAGGAGAAATTTATCTCTAGATAAATACAACACACAATTATTTTAACTTTAGGAGAACTAGAAGAAGAAATTGTATTTTAAAACTATTTTAAGCTCATGTTCAGTTGGACTAGTGCATGAATGAAATCTCCACCATGCTTTCACATTCCTTTCATTTGAGTGTGAAGTAACTCAGCCTGAAGGATTTAAAACCAGGAACGAAGGCATAAACCGTAAGGCAACTTCTCCACCAGCAGATGTCTTAAAACTGTAAATATTTCCACATCGTTCATCCCTACTTGCACTGATGGAATGTACATCTCGGATATGTGTCAGCTGGTCAAATTAGATATTCACTCTATCCAAGATTTTTTTTAGTTATTTTTTCTGAATTATTTTACAAGCACATGTTACAAAGTACACCAATATGAATCATTTCAGTTACCAGCAAGGTATTTAAGTGTATAATAACCATTTGTGACATGATTTAATAACCATGCAGTCTAATCAGATGAATTGCATTGAAGGAATTGTAGAACATTATGTGTCATAGTAAATATTACTTTTCTTGCTTGAAGTTAGACATTCTTTGAATATCTTGGTCTGATCTGAGTCAGCAGGTCAGTAAACCACAAAGCACACTCATACTATACTCATCGTTATTGCTACTAAGGCATCTCGCTTTCTAATAATATTCCCTGTCACGCTCTGTTCACAAGGAGTCTGTTTTGATGTGCATCAGTAATCAAACAGTTCAGACAACATGCAGACAAAGAGCCTATATAAATAAAAAAAAAACTGATATAAATAACACATATCTGAATACAGTGTTACAGCAACACAACACTATTCTTCAGTCTACATTATTTCTTTATTTATTGCAAGACTATAGTAAATGTCATACATTACTATTATTGTGTTTTTCTATTTTATATGTAACACAATGTAATTTCATGCAGTTTTCATTGTATTGCATATACAATATAACTTCTTTTTCTTTGAATATACTTTTTACTCTATTTGTAAGTTTGTTATTAAGTGATAAATAAAGTATATCTCAAGATTTAGTTTGTATTCATAAGCAAAATACACGTAAATAGTAGTAGTACATATTAGTGAACATTGTTGTTTGTATGACTATTATTGGAAATATATTGTATTTCATTAAATGAAATTGAAATCCATTTAAGTTCACTGCAAGTTGCTAAAATCCTTGTATTTACATGTCTTTCACATATTTCCATTCACTGCTAAGCAAAATGTGTAAAACCCACCATAAGATGAACAGAACAGTTTTAAAATCGAAGAGAATTCACCTATCTGGGGTGTAGTGAGGAGACATTAGGTGAGATTCTTACCTCTCAGTGTCTCTGTCTGTGTACTGTTCTCGGTGTGTATAATATCTCCTGCGGTCACAAAGCGCGATTATAGAGCGCATCCACCAACTCCAGCAACTCCACCTCGACACAGCGCGCTCTCACGTTTGCGCGCTCCTCCCCGACGCGCTCTTTTCAATCCACAGCTACCCCCGCCCACAGAAGGGGGCGTGGTCAGTGAGTTTGAATCCCAGCCAGCGCTGCTGCCCGTTTGATTTATGGCCGCTGCGCTGCAGCCTGCGCGCACTGTGTGTAAAACAGCTTCAATATTATTTCACATCTAAACCGTATTTCTGCTCATGTTACCAAGAGTCATATTTTAATGTCTTCCCTCAGTAAGACAGACGCACCTTGTTTATGTATTAATGCATGAAAAAAACATTTCTGGTTGTGAATGAAATGGAAACGTTTCTTTCTCATTGTTCGGGCTCAGGAACAGTAGCAGTGAGGTCATCAGTAACTCCCCACTAAGCAGTTTTGGGTACATTCTGCCTCCATGCGGACAACATGCGCATTTCTCCCGTGCGAGCGTGTGACCCTCAAATGTTTCTGTACTACTTTTTAATTTCAGAAGATATCTTACAATAAAATGCAAATTGTGACGCACACAAAAAGCTTTTTTGTTATTGTTATTATTATTGTTGTTGTTGTCCAGTCAACTCAAATTTTCGGTCTACTGTGGATTTTTTTCTTTGAACCTAACTAATAATAGTTTGTAAAAAAAACTCCACAACCTCTATTATCCTCCTTGTTTATTGTGAGTTTCTCTTGCTATTGTATAATTTTTAATGAATTGTCCTTTAGGTACCTGTGATGGACTGGCGCCCCATCCAGGGTGTTAGCATGTGCCTTGCGCCCGTTGAAGAGCTGGGATAGGCTCCAGCACCTCTCCACGATTGTTAAAGACAATGAACTGAACTGAAGATATAGAGCTTAGATCAGTACAGTGAAACGAAGGGGTTATTGGTGAAATAATGTAATAGAGATCTGGAAAGTGTGTGAGCTGAAAAGAAAGAAAACCAAGATGTCGAGTGCTGTTATTTCAGAGAAGATTCAATGGTACAAAGCTGCTTAATTCACAGGAGAAGCTGTTTGCATGCACACAGATTGAGAGTCGGATGTTCCGAAAATACACAGTTCCAATGCTTCTCAATACTAAACACAACTATTTCTTGAAAGTGAGCTTGCAAAGAAATTAACCACTACAGTTTCTAAGCCTTAACTCCCGCCTCTGCCCCTGAATCAGCCATGCTGATTGGTTGTTAAGACAGCTGCCACTCTTTAATCACTGCTTTCCAGCCAAACAAGCGGACCGACGATCCATTCACTGATTTTAGGGGTTTAAAGTATAAAATAAATCCATGTTTTTCACGATTTGCAGGTGCTCTTGAAACATAGTGCCCACAAAAGTTTGGGGTTTACTGTAGAGAGATTTTCCACTGCACACCAGCATTGAAAGTCTGAACTCCTTGGTTCAAATCTTGGCTTTGTTGGTTGGCTAGGTACCACCATAGCCACTAGGATGCACAAAACCCTTGTGACCCTAATTGGAGCAGCTGATAGGATTTTGGGTCGATCTCCGGGTGCCCAGTCCAGGTGCTTTCTGTGTTGGGTCTGCATGCTCTCCCCATGGTTTCCTCCGGGAGCTCTGCTTTTATTCCACATTATAAAACAAAGCCAAAATAATTAGAGATGCTAGAATGCATGAACCAGTGCACTGCACATTTTCTTGCACTTAAGAAGCATTATCAAAATATTATTAATAATATGTTTTATTAATTTATGGGTGGCACGGTGGCTAGCACTAGGTAGCATTGATGCCTAACAGCAAGACGGTCCTGAATTTGATCCACAGTTGTGTGTTTATGTCTGTGTTCCCTAAAATTGACTGGTGTCCCTTTCAGGGTGTTTCTGTGAGCCATGTGCCCATTTAAAAGCTGGTTGGATGAGCAGTTTTGAAGTGGTTGAGTGAGTAATTTTTTCATTCATTGTCTGTTAAACATCCATTTTAGCCTACTCAGCATAACAGTGGGTATAATTCACTGAGCTTAAAGTAGAACACATCCTGGACAGGTCGCCGGTCCATCCAAGGGCAAACACACATATACTTATACATATGGTGATTTTAGTAGACTGCCGGTCTGACTATGGGAGGAAACCATGACAGTACCAGGTCAGGTCTCTTTCCTATTCCCAAGAGCTTGTTTATTGTAGACAGACAGTTTGCAGTTGTGTGAGGATACACCTCACACTAGCTCAATCTTAAATAAATGCATGGCATCAATGAATTATAAGAATTATCAATGCAGTGATCAAAGACTTTGATTCAAAAGCATGTAGTCATTCTTAGCAACATGATCATGACAAATTCTGGCTGGCCTGCCACTTCAGTTCAGTAGGTTATGAAAGTTTGGGTCATCCCATTGGGCAAAAATCTCTAGTTTATCCTTTTTGAGCTAAAACTAGGGAATCAGGCATTAATGCTGGGACTGGGAATTTGATCACTCTCATAGAGTCCGATGTCTGTGACCCTGGCTCAGGAAGAACTTCCTGTGTGAAAATGAGGGGGAGTGGGAAACTCAACTACTCTGACTAAACATGGTCCAATTCTGAGAGTGTGTGCCCATCTGAGTGGACACCCATCATTCTGTGATATTTTAATATGTATTGCCTAAACTCTATAAACACATTGCTTGTACTTATGTATATATACGTTTCTTTTATTTTAATAGAGCAGCAGGAATGTGCCTCTACAGCATTGCTGCCTTGGGCACAATTCTTGGGCTGTATGGTCTGGTTTACACCATTAAGATGAATTCAAATAAATTAAATCGATGCAAAATATACGCTTATAAATAAATACAAACTGATTGATGATAAAAGGTTGAAAAAAAAAGTGTTATGCAGTGCATAATGAACAGACAGGACACTAATGATACAAATTAAACCCACAATCCTGGGAAGCTTAGTGAAGCTCTGGATGATTGAGCAATTGGGCCTGTTTCAGTTAAACTTTATATCTTTAAACAATGACAAGAATAAATGCTGAAGTCCCGGTGCCATCATGCACAGGCACAATGGAAGCAGGAAGGCGAACTCATCAATAATGCAAACTACTGGATGTCATTTCAGGGCACCCATACCGATATGCACTGTGTTTGACTGCGATGCTTTTAAAAACAGTTCACCTGTTAAATAATTCAGATTCAATCTGACAGTCTGCTGACTGAGAGAAGCATATGGATCATCAATGCCTGCGGTTCACCAGCTTGACATCCGAGGTCAACACGTACACCCCTACTGCACCCACCAACTGACTGAA
>JAYDZF010000005.1:6092278-6112178 GCA_034509105.1 Microcambeva barbata
TAACAATGTTAACAACAATGTTAACAACATCTAACACCTTTATACAGGCTGTAATAGGTGTAAAACTTTTCTAACTCAGTTTACATATTTCCAGCTGTATATTATATCTTAGCTCGTACGTAGAATTTGGCTAATTGCCATTTATGTCGTTACAGAATTTGCTAAACCTAAGCAAGCGGTTTTCCTAGACAAATACTGGCACTAGCATGGTCTAACAAAACAGTCCCAAAGTCACAGGCTCCATTCCAATTCAAATCAAATGCTTAAAAAAACACACAGGGTCAAAAGTTTATATGAACTTTATATTTTCCCATTTGTATATTATTTTTAGTGATGTTATGCCAAAAATAATGGACACATGAAAAATATGACATTGTAAATGTGACATCGACCTGAATGAAAAGTTC
The DNA here is from genome assembly GCA_034509105.1 of Microcambeva barbata. Taxonomy (NCBI): domain Eukaryota; kingdom Metazoa; phylum Chordata; class Actinopteri; order Siluriformes; family Trichomycteridae; genus Microcambeva; species Microcambeva barbata. The sequence continues at coordinate 6,092,686 of JAYDZF010000005.1, forward strand.
TACAGTGTACAGTGGACCTTTGAATTATGAACGGTTTAACATATAAACACATTTTGGGTTAAGAATGATTTATTTCAACTTAACATACAAAAATGAACTAATCATGAAACATCTCGATTAAGTGTATTTATTTATATTCATTTATATAATCTGACATGCTAGCGCTTTGTTCCACTTAATCACATTGGTTTTAATGGCATGCAGCTAACTGTGATAGCTTAATATGCTTTCAATTTACTTGATTAAAAAGGCAATATCTTATTCACTTAGGTATATTACTATGTAGGCAGTAAGATGGCAAGACAATAAGCAAGGCGTTAGAGCAAACCCAACATATTATGGCAAGGACATATGACACTGTTTTCTTTGTTTTCTTTCTTTGAAAATGAAAGAAATGAATGAGGGTGTATGATAGAGCACATGCACACTGTACTGAAATGTGATGTGTGTGTTTTTATGAGCCTGGATTGTTTATATTTTCATTCAGAACCATCGGAACCAATTCAATTCGAAAGTCAAGGATCCAAGATTTTAAACTGATTCTGATATTAACCCTGGAAATGATCCTAACCATGTCAGAACTACTATGAGTGGTATAAAACACACTGCCTCCAGACCCTTGAGTTGTGGAAATGCATTCAAATGACTAAGGGAAACTGTAACATCCGGTTTAGGAAATAATTTTGATCATTTGTGTTAGACGCCTCAGTTCAAGTATAGGAAAATAGAAATGCAAATGCTCCAATTCCTGGATTTTGAGCTGTGTGTAGTTGCTGTGGATGAAATACTCAAGACAACAGTAATAGCCACTGGAGCAGACATCATAATGACTCAGTAGCCTGTGGAGAGTGTTGTTTATCCTAACTTAGTATTAACTTTGCGTTAAGTAGCGATGGGTCATACTTGCCTCGTTACCTTAGATTTTTTAGGTGGAATCTCTTAGCATTTTCATTAGTTAAGAATCCAAGCCCTGTTTATAATACCTATGTTTATTTTGGTAAATCAACTAGGCGACTGGATTGTCAAGTTCTAGCTGGATTCAGGCACTAAATTCTGTTCCATTTTGTCAGTGGCCTCCCTCATGTAATCGTCAGTAAGTACAAGGCTGATAACAGCGTTGGCTTTCTCTAAGTACAGCATTACAGAAGCTCTCACTTGCTCAAGCTTCTAATTATGTCTTCGTTCCCAGCCACGCTAAACCGAAAGGGTTTAAATGGCCGCCTTTCAAGCTCCAAAACGACTGCCCCGACTTACCCAAAAACTTGTTTTGTAGAATGTAAGTTCAGACTTTCCTAATGTAATAATCTGTCTCATATGGAGACAGCATCTTAATTGTGGTAAATGCACTCACCCAGCCCACTATGTCCACATTCTGAGCCTGCCAAGCTGGATTTTTCATAGCATAAAATGTCTCAATGAGAAGAGAGATCCAAACTTTGAAGGATCAAATGTTCTTTATGTAGCTAAGCACAGAAACGATTAAATAAAGCTGCAGAAAGACATTTTGTAACAACGTCTGAAGGGATTCTGTCCAAAAGAACAAATTGAGTCCGGTGAGAAGCTTGTAATCTTGGTTGTGTTTGCATTATTTAATTTACATGATGAAATAATATCTGACACACATTTCATTGGTTGTGTTGTGGAAACATTATATTCCCATGGTTAGCCAATGTGACATAAATCAAAGCAACTAATTAAATGGGTTTAAATATGTCTCATCTAAATGCTGTCTTTCTACAAAGGATAAAATAGATTTTTAGAGAAAGCCGATAGTAATACATTAGATCAAATCTTAACTTTTCATTTTTTGTTTTTTTTATTTTTAAAATTGTGTTAGTTGTAGCCAGTTCTATCCTTCACATAAGAACTACTAATATTGGAAGATGTACATGTGAAAGCATTGGGGAATAGCATTAAGAGCCCTTTTCAGTCAAACTAATATGATCTAATTCCTGTTGGTGATTGGCTGGTGAAACTTTGATTTAGAGAAAAGAGGGAGGGCACATTTTTGAAAAGCAGTCCTGCTATTACTGGTGATTTAACTGGTGACAGATTCAGTTAGGATTTTATGTTTGGCAGATGTGTCAGATCCCAGCTTATTAATGTTAATATTAGTAATTGTAACCCCAATTCCAAGGTTGGGACCCTAGGTAATGTAATTAAAAACATTATCCATAACCATATCCATGCGATAACAAATGTACACCCACCCAAAGAAATTCATATAAGATACCAAAGGGCAATCTTTAAACTACAGGGAACACACTTATGTAAATGTCAATGGGTCAGCAAAAATTAACTATGGATTAATATGACAAGCCAGCCATTCTGACCAAAACATAGCAATAAGGTTTTATTAGGGTCGTAAAATGCAAAAGGTTGTTAATGTTTTACCTTGTTTTTACTTTGACAGCACCTGGATTTTTCACAAAACATGTATTGGAAATGTAGCATAAAAATTAACAAATAATATGTAAGATTACGAGCTGTATTTTGCTGTTTACTTAGTGTCTTCTCTTGTCTAGTCATTGTGCAAATCAATGTGATTTCTGCAACAAGAAGGTACCAGTTCAAAGCTCAAATTGATGTTCTTCACATTTAACCCAATCCATGCAGTGAAACACACATATACACACTAGTGAACACTAGAGGGCAGTGAGCACATGTGCCCGGAGCAGTGGGCAGCTTTAGCCATGGCGTCGGGGGAGCAGTTAAAGGTTAGATGCCTTGCTCAATGGCACTTCAGTCATGACCTGTCAGCTCTGGGAATCGAACCGGCAGCCTTCTGATCACAAGCCCAGTTCTCTAACCACCAGGCCATGGCTGCCTCAAAATTATATGTTTTGTTTAAATGCAAAACAAGTGTGAGATAAATTTAATCTGAAAAAATCATAACCACTGTTTACACATAGCATCTTTTATTTTACTCGCTAATACATTTATATGCATGTGTTGTCCTATTAGGAATTTAATCTATTATTTTGTAAATGATATATGTAAACTAAATGTAGAGAATGTAGATTAATTAGTGTAAAAATGATCTAAACTTTTTTCTGCTTGAGAAGTACAACACTAACTCATTAGAAAGCCAGTCAAGCCTTTCAATTACACAATATTGATGTGACACTGATGAAATGCGGATAACAGCATTTCTTACTAAAAAAAAGTCCCTAAGTGCCTTAAGTCAGAAGGTCAGGTTGGTTCATAAAGCGCTCCGAAGGAAATTCTGATGGAGTATTTCAACATCATGTGTGTGTCTCTGCTTGATTCAGCAAGACAATGCCAGGCTACATTTTAGCCTGTATGACAACTGTGTGGCTTCCATTAGGAGAGAGCATGTGTAAGTCTGGCCTGGATGCTGTTCAGACCAGTCAAATGTGTGAAGCATTAATAAAAGCATTATACCAAATGATATGGGCAGGACCACGAACCACATAAATCTAATGAATCATCAGATATTATTAAAGCAACAAATCTACCTAAATCCTGACAATTAAAAAAAACATACAACCATCTGTGTGTGCAATTCACTGACTGATCCGCCCATCTGACTCACAGCAGTTCAAGCCTGGAATGGCATCCACAGACTTTCATCAAGGGGCAGTAAATGTCAGAGTTAGGAAGTGGTGGTGAGAATATGTGACCGTGCATAGCTAAGATGTTTCACACACAGTACACATTCATAAAACTGTCAAATTTTTCTGAGAATCTCCCACACTGAGAGAGAGAGGCAGATTTCAGGAGGGAAAGGGCAGGACGGTACAAAACAAGGGTTCAGTTCATGAGGCCACAAGTATCGCTCAACATTCAATAGCACTATCACTGCCATGTGGGGTGGCGGCACTTTGAGTGCAGCATGCCCTACTGACTCAAAGTGCCACCACCCCACAAGGTAGTGAACTCAACATACTACAAAACAAGAAAGAAAATGTCCCTGAAGCTTCCAAAAGCCCCTCCACGGTTCCCTGTGTAAGTGTCATTTGCACCCATTCTGAGATTGCGTGTAGGCTTTACTCTTTTTTTAAATATGTTTTCTATTTGGCTACATTATTCAGTCCCTTATAGAACCAGGTGTGTGTCTTTCCAAGAAAATTCTTCATTCATATCCATTCATAATCAAATTCACAACACAATAGTAGTGTGCGAAAAGTCAAGCAGACGGAATGCCTGAGTGTCTGTATCCACTGTGCTTGTTTTTTAAAATATGAATACAAATTTTAATTCAGAAAAAAATATATTTATAATTTAGTTTAGGTTTTTAGCCCCATCCGTTGCCTAAAGGTATGTTAATTAATATGCATTTAGAATAGAATGGTATATAAAAGAAAGCATTTTTGTCATATACACATATACAGGTGTACAGTAAAACAAAATTCCTGTTCCACATATCCCAGTTTGTTTGAAAGCTGAGGTCAGAGTGAGGGGTCAGTCATTGTTCAGTGCCCTTTGAGCTGAGAGTTAAAGGACACAAAACTGGCTGCATGGCTCTCCTCCTTTCAGCTGAAAGATATCTCCCCACTAGGCTACCACTTATTTTTGAGAAAGACCCCTATTCTGAAACTCTACTAGCCATCACAAATCAACCCTTCTGGGAATCTGGCTTTTTCCTATGGCAAACATTCTTTTATTTATCAAAGATGGTCTGGAACCCATTCATGAATCTGCAACCAAAACAGGTCTGACTCAGTTGTATGAGGCCATCCATTGCCTTGCTTAGTAAACCATTTTCCTCCCTCTAAATTCCCAATTTAGCGCAAGACTCCCACAGAGCATTGCAGGAGGTCATTCCTACCTGTGGCTATCAGACTCTATAACTCCTCCCTTAATGGGTGAAACTTGGATTCATCTGTGCAATTTACTGTGATAATTTGAACTGCTTATACAGTATGCTCCATATTAATTATCTTAGTCACTGTCTTTACTGTATTATGTAAAAATGTTGTACAGATTTCTCTATTACTTTTGAATGATTATTTTTTTATTTATCTTTAATTTTTTATTACCTTGTATCCTTGTAAGTAAGTGGCTCTTTCTGTAATAACTGAAATGTTCCTCTGGGATCAATAAAGTATTTTTGATTCTTATCCTTATATATGTCTAGTGTCAATGGTATTTTCTCCCATATGCAAGATACCTTTGCTAGAAACATTGGAAGATGTTAACCTTGACCTATGGCAAGCTAACAAAAATCACACTAAATTCTTTCAAGGTGGTCAGTGAAAAGATTAAAAGTCAAGTATTTGTCCATTTGTCAGTCTGTACAGTAATATTGAGCAAAAGTGGGATTTTAGTCACAAATGGCAGTTTAGCCCTTAGTATTTCGTTTCACCACCTAGCATAAGAGTGTCACCGAATATTAGCTTAGGTTATCCAAAGTCAGTAAGCATTAATAGGATCTTAATGGAGGCTAAATTAAAGTCTCTGTGTGGCACCTATCATTAAGTCACAATGGCGTTTTTGACCAGATGGTGGTGCAACCAGTGCAAAAGACAACTTTATACTTCCACATGGGCGACTGATGGGTATTTCCGTTTCATGTTCTTGAAATAACTTTATTAGTGTACAATTGTCTATAATTTACCACCCACAGAAGTATGTACAATTATACACACAAACATGTGTTTCATAAGGACTTAGCAAAGAATGTTAACCCAATTTACCATAAAAAAAAACTACAACCGGTGTCTAATAATCTTTTTATCATGGGTTCAACTTCAATGTCACCAACATTTCCAGCATGGACTGAGCCCTACCAGCAGCTGAGGCAATTACATAATGGCAGTGCAGATCATGCTATTTGTATGTGAGTGGGGGGTATAACAAAGGGACCAACTCAGGGCCCTTCCACAGATGTAGTTGGACTGGCCACACCTGCAAATAATTTCACATCAAACTTGTTTATTTAACTTTTTTTCTTAGTGCTGCCACTGTTTCATCTAGTTGTAGTTGGAGCAATTAGGCTAAACTAGCAACCAAATGTCAGCAAATTAAGCACACACACACACACACACACACACACCAATTTGGGGGGGGGGGAATTTCCTTTTCATTTCCTTTACAATAACCTATTAGAAAATGTGTAGTTTTTTCTCTCAGTCATGTTTTCATTTGTTATACTTTTTAAAAACAGCTGTAATGCAGAAATCAAAATAGCCTTTTATGGAATGGGCACAAAGTCCCTGTAGTACACTTGAAATCTTGCAAACCTGTTAAAAGTAGACATCTTTCTAATAAGGAACAAAGTTTTTAAAATATATTGTTAAAGCTCAGTTTAGAGTATGTCTGCTTGTATAGTAGTAGTAGTATAGACCATTGTGACATTTATTATTATTGTGTGGATAGGTTTGCACCCTTTTATTCAAACAACATATTAAAACAAGTTAACATCCTGGCTAGCAAACGAGTTGCGTTTGTTTACAGATGCCTTTACAGTTTTCAAAATTACAGTAATATTACATTTATTTAAAATCAGGAATACAATATAGGCACAATGCTACTAGACCAGTACCTGGTTGTAGGTTTGCTAGCATTTAGTATTTTAGATCTAGTACAATAATTTGTATTTGTACATTGTCCAGAATTTTTCCTATCATTTCCAATCATTCAGAAGAGAAATTTTAAAAATCAACACATAGCTGCTTAACTACAACTAAAATGATCTAACACTAAAGCATCAGTACATTCAATCAACATTTGTCTATTTATATTTGCTCCAAACCAGACACACACACACACACACACACACACACACACACACACTTTAACCTCATTACAGACCTAATTATCATTGGAACCATTGGTCTCTAGACAAATGCTTTTTTTTTACAATAGGATGTCCAAAAGTCCATGACTGCATATCTAGTCTTTTGGCCACATAAACACAAAAACAACAATAAAGCATGTATCAACAATTGGGAATGTTTTGTGTCAACTAACTGTGTTGAGCAGTTTGGCTGGTACTCCTAATTTCACACAGCAGAGTTAGCATGTTGACTAGCAAAAACGTTTTACTTATTATAAATAGGTCTACAGTAAAAAAAAACCTTGCTATTTAATTTGTTATTTACACTTTAGTAATTTATTCACAACATAATCAGTCATAGAATATAAAATTATTTCGTGAGAGCATTGTTAGCACAAAGCTAATAAAAGTGTACAACAGTGTGTGATTTTTTGTTGTTGTTAAAGCTAAACACTCTGACCCACATGAGCTATATTATCAAAATTTAAGATGCTAATTGTTGAGAGGTTTTTTAAGGTTCAGACACATTTCCTGTGGTTACGTGACTCACTAAAGTTCCAGTGAACTTAATTTAACATCCGTAATTTGCTCTGCCCTTTACTTAAATCACTTAAGACCTCATTAGTATAAATAAATCACTCATTCACCAACACACACACACATTAGGAACTCTCCATCATGTCCAAAGCTATTGTGAGTAGCTATTTTTTAGCTTGTGAAGCGAACTCTCTGGGCTATTTAATTAGCGCATAATCAGATTCCTCCAGCAAAACATTATGCAACGTATGCAGCAAAATTTTCATAGCTCCATCAAAGAGGAAGACCACCTTCTGATAAGTGCATAGTTTTGTGTGTAGGCGGGAGTGTTTCTACGAGTGCACAATTAGCACGAGCGGGCGCATCCGGGCTTTCTTTTGTGGAGACGTGGATGTTGTCTTTCAGCGTGTGGCTCCTCGTTTCCATTTGTTCCTGTCGCACTCATGTCGGTGTGCATTTGCAGCTTCTTTCCCAATAAAGACTCAAAGGAAGCAGACAAAAAGTCCTCCCATTGTTAGCCTGGCTGAAAAAAATCTCATTGGGAATATCACCTTTAAACTAACATCCTCCTAACACACTCACACACACTCTCACATGTCCAGTCACCGACACACACCTCTCATTCTGTCGGCTTCCTGCGGAGAAGTGAAAGGCGCCGAATTGTAAGCTAATTTAGTAACTCGAAGTGGAAGACCATGCCTCGCTTCCATGTACTTATCAACCCCAGAGACTTTTTCTTACTTTGATGAGTGAGGAAATTATAAGCAGGACTAACGCTTGAGCACATGTGCACATTTTCAATGTACAGTTGTATGCTAGTTTGGGAATGCTAAACCAAATAAAATTATTGTTGACCTTAACACTGTCATTGGATGTATTTGTGCACTTCAGGGACAGTGAATGCCTAATGGATAGAGCTTTGTCTGAAAGACAATTCAATTCAATGTGAGATCCATGATTGCAGAGGTGTATATATTGCTGATCATCCCTCCTCTGACCTGTGCGCATGCCTTAGTGGAAGCCTAATGGGAAAACTGGACCAAAATGTTACGATTCTCCAATGATGTGTTTATCAACCCCGATGGGCAGATAGAGAGGAAAAAACATAGATGCCTCTTTATCTGTTAATCAGGGTTGATCAACACATCATAGAAGGACCCCACTCCTTTGGTCCAGTTATCCTGCTTTGCTGGCACTGCCAGTTATGTCTGCTTGACGTCCAGCAGACTAGTAGGAACACCAAGGAGTTCAGAATCTTGGCGTTGTTGTGCAGAATATTATTTAACCAGCACATAAACACACAAAATAAATACAAAGTTTGTCCATGATCACCCCTTGTAGAAACGTTATGTGACAGATTAAACCACAATGGGACCAGATTTCCATATTTTTATTAATGAAGTATATTTTATTTCATGCTTTGTATTGATGCATTGTTTGTGTGGCCTGTGTCACAATAAAAACAGGGACAAAATATAGATAACTTTTAAAAAAGAAAACGTTTGAGCTAGCTCATTTGACTGAGGATGAACATCAAAGCATGAACAAAGAAGTAAACAAAATCTAAACACTTTTGTCATTATGTATTCAGGTAAGTGTGTGCTGTCCTGGGGTTGATTAATAGCATTAATATTTGTGAAATTGTGTTTTGAGGACATAAATGTCAAAAATAAATGAATTTTATTTAATGTTCATGTTTTATCATGTTTTATCTAAATAATGGACTAGAGGTGGGACTAGATGCTCTGTAATTTCTGGACACAGTGCAGTAACACACACCAGACAATGTGTCAATCAATTTGGGGCCTTTTCCTTTGAGGACACAGTGAGTCCCTGAAATTACTGGGCCCTACACCTGGACACACCCGATCCATATCCCCCTAAGTGACAGCCAATCATTTGTGTATGTTAATGTCAAAGCCCTGCTTGAGATTCAAACCCTGGATCTCTGAGGAATTGAGCTAGCATAATTTTACCACTGCACCCATGAGCCTCTTAATTTATACATGCTCAATTTCACAGATTGTAGATCTTGGACATTCTAACTAACTGAATTGCTGTTGGATTGCTAGAACCGTATGTAAATGTGAAACTGAATGTAATACAAGTGAAAATGTTACATCACTAAACTTCACATATTGACTTATTGCATATTACACAGGAAATTGCTTGTTTCATGGTTTGTTACATAATTTGAACATGAATTAGCTAAGGCCTTATTTATAGATTATTTCCTTTCATTTTAAAATGTATTTATTTTAACGGGTACAGTAAAGAACTTTATTTGTTTTGAAAGTTCTTTGAAGATTTACAGGTCATGTATTCACATGTATGCTTATCCCCTCTGTTCCATCCTCAATCCTAAAGGAATTCCAAAATACAACATTCCTTGGATCGGGGGTGCCTTTATGTGTGTTTGTTTCTGTGTGTGTGTGTGTGTGTGCGTGTGTGTGTGTGTGTGTGTGTGTAGGCCAGCTTCCGGCTACACACACTGAGATCTGTCTTGCACCTCTGGAAATTCCCACTGGATAACAGCTCTGGTGCCTGAAACATTATCAGCTGGGGAAAACACAAGTCCCGATTGCTGTTGTAGCCGTTAGACCTGATAAACTGAATTGCGTCAAGGTTTAGAAATGCACAATCCATTTCATAACCTTGTTGGCTTTGTTCAGGCTTTTAAAGAACGTACAGAGAAAGATAGTCCATGGCCAGATGTACATGGACACCCTTTCTGACAAAATTTGAGCAATCCCTGTTGCATTAAATGAGGCGTGCAGCCGGTGTGTCAACATGGACAATGGCAGTAGAACGGGTCACTTAAGAGCACAGGCCACACTTTACATCATGAATGAAGAATTTGTCTGAGGGGATACAGGGGTTCGGGAGAATTTGGCACATTTTGGACTGTAGTTCAGTGTGGGTTTTAGGCTAGACAAACGGAACAACCCCCGTTATTTTTTTATATTAATTAATTTATTTATATAGCATATAAACAAAGAATGGGAGTTCACAGAGCTATGTAGGGAGTAAAACGGATGTGGCTGTGGGAATTTGTCAAAGGGAATGATGGATTTTCATTAATAAGCCAAATGTTATGACCACCCAACTAAAATGCTATCAAAATGGCTCTGAGAACTTTTAAATAGGAGCTTCAAAAAGGGCATCTGGCTTAAAAACTGTGCCAAATCAAGAATGCAGAATGTGATCAGGAGTTGCAACCCCTAATGGGAGCAGCCAAAAGGATTCACATCAAGGCTAGTCCAAGGATTAACAGAATAACATTGTAAAATATGGTGGTGGTGCATGTAATGATATCTGCATGTGAAATTCTTCACCTCCAGTGGCTGGCATGATTGAAACCCAGCTCTCCAGGACCATGTTTCTCAAAAACATGGACTAAACAGCATTCTATAAATCTACAAACAAGGTAAAAATGCATATATAACATATTGCTGGTGCTTTTTCCATGCATCGAAATTTAACATGCTGATTTTAAAGCAAGTAGCATTTTTTATTGGAAGATGATTTTTTATTTAGACAGAAAGACCACTGTTCCATGTGCTTTTTGAGTAAGTTCAGAAAAAAGTATAGCCTCATTTGTAATAGGCCCGATATTAGCCACAGTGAGAGTGGTTACACTGGAATTGCTAGACACATACTAATAGCACACCAAGGCAGGGTGCAAATCCAGCTTGGCCACCAAAGAGTTCTTTCAAATCACTGAATGTCTACCTTTCTGGTCAAATGGTTTTTATAAAACCAAAGCTTCCATCTTGTGAACATTTGCTGAAGGAACCCAACTATACTAGAGTATTTATCAAGAATCATGTGTAATTTGTGGGTGTGTCAAATTATATATGAATAAATTGTACATATAAAACTATTTACTTTACCAGTTGACCAACGTTCTTGGTCGAAATGGACTAACACTTCTTGGGTTGGTTTGCTAAGTATTAAGGACTAAGAACAGGTAGGTTGTTTTAGGGAAGAGCACTGAGACGCTCACTGAACCCTAAAGGCAATGAGACCAGGCGAGTTTAACTCCAGCTTGGGGACTCTTGATTTATTGACGCAAGGTTATCTTTGGAGTGTGACAGTAAACATACACGCACTTACAAATACAAACACGCAAAGGAATTTCAGGCCACCGCAGTGATTGAACACCCAATGCAAGAAGATGCGTTTGCCCAAGGGATTTCAGCTGCATGTTCACTCATTAACTTTAGACATTCGTCCTGATCTTGGTTGCAGTGGGTCTGGTGTCATCTGCACAGGAAGAAAAGGCCTCAGAAATTGCTCTTGGACCCTGGTGCTGAGTGGCACTTGCAGTAGCTAATGCTGTGACATGAAGAAGTAGAAGCAATATGAAAGTACAACCATGTCATCTAGGTCAGATGGCCACTCCTAGTTTTAGTGCTGAGGGTATATTGAAATTATAACATTTAAGAGCTTTGCTCAATGGTCCAACAGTGTCAGAAAGGCAGATGTGGGGCTGGAGCCAGTGACCTTTTAGTTAATGGTGTTGTAAATTAACAGTGAAGTTATCACTGTGGGCATATTACACAAACGCTAACCCTAAACCTAATATAAACTCTAAGCCTAATGCAAACCCTAACTTAACCCTATCCCTAACCTTAATTCCAAGTATTTACACACAGTCTCAAGCCAAAAACTTCTGAAAGCTAATTTAGACGTTCCAGAATCCTGAACACCATTCTCATGTGTTAATGTCATTCTCAGACATACATTCTGCTTGAATGACGTCTGGCACTACTCATGTGTCACATGGAGCCAGAACTTTAGTTCCGCTTGTGTGTGTGTGTGTGTGTGTGTGTGTGTGTGGGTGGGTGGGTGGATCGGTGGGTGATTTCCATTGTGCTGGATATATTTCATAAGAAAATCATATGTCTATTCCATTTTCAGACAGACAGAAACACAATGCTCATGCTTAGACTGAAACTCAATATGGCTGCTCTCGGCTGGTGCTGCCATCTAACACGCCAAACCACCATTGGAGACGAACGTCTTGAGTTTTACATTTAAGAGGCGGCAGTTATAGTATAAGGTATAACGTTTTTGCATCTATTACAGATCGAGGCACTGGCACAAGTGATGAAAGAGTACAGAGAGAATATTGTATTCCACTGGATATACATTAGCAGTTGTTATAATGCGACTATACATGTGCTTGACCAGCAAACATGTGCAAGATTGTGGGATTGTACAAGGGAAGTGAGTACACACAAGCTTGGACAATTCTGGTTAAGCTAGAGCGGCCTCAAAATGATTTACTTTGCTTAATTATATACAGCTGTGGAAAGAAAATAAGAGACCACTTGAATAAATGGTTATTCTAGATTTATTTCTTTTAATTTTTGGGTGTTTGACTAAAATGATTGGTATATATGTGCCTGCTCCACTCCCCTTCTGACCCTAATGCCTAGATGACCAGGGTTCAAAATCTAAACACTGGTGCCACAAAATGATGCTACCGCCACCATATTTTACATAGAACATTCTACAGCAGAGATTTTACCTGGCTGATCAACTAGCAATGTTATATTTGAAGTGAGAAAGAACTGCTATAAAACTGCTCACTGATTTTTATGAAAATTACTGAGTTTGGTTGTTTTAGAAGAACACGTGCACTTATTTGGAAGATCAGATATTGTACATCACTCCTAGAGAAGACAGGGTTAAGAGCATTGCTCAAGGGCCCAGTGATGACTCCATGGTGTCACACTCACTCATAGCATGTCTAAAGATTTAATTCTATAAGGTCAATTATATGCATCCATCTGTGACAAGGGTTAGCCTGGTGTGTAGAACTATCAATCGAAAGGTTAAGAGTTCGAATTCTGACTCCTGGCACCCTCTTTGCCTCCTGGCATCAGAGGAGCTGTAAAATGGCTGGGATATGTAGGAAAAAACATAAGTTGTCCTGTACACCTGTATATGTATACATGACAAACAAAGGCTTTCTATTCTGTTAAGTCTGTTCCTGTTTCTGCATGTCTATAAAGACATAGCTTGAAGGGCTGATGGAGGAATTCCACTGACTTGCACAGAGACCTCCACTCCAATCACCGACTTTAGGACAAATAGCAAACATCAGGAAATCTCATACAAAATCAGTGCTTCACCTGAGTGTGACTACACGTCCCAAAATAAAGCAGCTTGGGAAAATAAAATAATGCAATATGTGTTTATTCAGAACAATTCATGTACAATTATTAGTAAATAGAACTACAATAATTATTATTGTTATTATACTCATGGCCACTTCATTTATTAATTATTGGGGGCATCAGAACACCCTTAAAATGATCTGATTTGGGTCATTCGTTCCAAAACCTTTCAGGGTGTAACCACAAGCAGGCTGCGACCCCTGCAACAGCTACAATAGCAGCCATTATTGATAAATACAGAAAATCTTAGGCTTCCTGAGTTCATTAGCATTCATGCATCTTATACAACTAAACAAAAACACAGTGAAACAAACAGGAGTAATATTAAACTTTACAAAACCAACACTAAACATTAAAAAATGATGAATAATTATGAGTAATCGTCATTTTTAATGTAATTTTTGTCAACCCTGCCAGAACTCATAATGGGACAGCTTCTCTCAAAAATGTAACCAATAAACAAACATGGTGAATTATTGGGGCAAAGTAGAGTTATTTTTCACTAGATAAATCATTATTGATGTGGGGCGGCATGGTGGCTTAGTGGGTAGCACTGTCACCTCACAGCGAGAAGGTCCTGGGTTCGATCCCCGGGTGTGGCGAACTGGGTCCTTTCTGTGCGGAGTTTGCATGTTCTCCCCGTGTCTGCGTGGGTAGGTACTCCAGGTACTCCGTTTTCCTCCCACAGTCCAAAGACATGCTACCAGGTTGATTGGAGACACTGAATTGTCCTGTGGGTACCTGCGATGGACTGGCGCCCCATCCAGCGTGTTACCTTGTGCCTTGCGCCCAATGAAGAGCTGGGATTGGCTCCAGCACCCCTCCCCGACCCTAATTAGGATAAAGGGAAAGACAATGAAGATGAAGAAGATGAAGATTATTGATGTTTAATTTGTCATATCAAGCATATTTCTTTGTATGCAACACAAGGTAAGTTTGAATGCCGCGATGTTGACTGAAACCTGATTTAATAAGATGTTGCTTTATAAAGCAGGTTAATCAGAGTCTAATGTACTTAGATAGTTTCCTGAGTAGGCAGTAAGACAGCAAGGGGGCTCACTAGGTCTTTGAACACAATTAACGTTGTTGAAACAGAGCAAACACCATGTATGCTTAGAAAACTCTATAAAAGAGACATTAAAACACTAGTGCATCAGAGCTAACATTCTGAACTAATCAGCTCAAAACTTTTGAAAAATGATTGGCTGTTGTTTAGGGTGTAAAGTCAGATAACCGACTTCTCATAACTGAGCAAATTATGACCTCTGCTGGCTGATTCATGGATGAGGGATAACACAGAAGGGTGTGGCTGTCTGTACACAAAGCTGATCTGCATATTAACTCATTTCACACAAGTGAAAAGATGCAGTCGGCTACTGCACACGTGTCTGATGGGGATGAGTCTCGCTCTACTCAATCAAAGCCAGGATCAGCAGCTATACAGATGCAGTATAATAATCTCAAATTACTCTCCAGAAAAAAAAAAAGTGTATATCAAAGCTTGTTTGGAAGCTGGGGTCAGAGCAAAGGTCAGATATTGTACAGGCTGGGTTAAGGGCCTTGCTCAGGAACCCAATTGTGATTGACCATTGGAGTTCTTCCAACTAAAGTAAAAAAATGAAAACGTCTTTGTAAATGTTGTAAAAAAACATGTTTAATTATTAGTTATAAAAGTTTCGCATGGTTACTTTTTTATTAAATAATCATGGGGCAAATGGTTAACTCCATTATTCAATTTAAATAATCCAAAAATTGAAGTAGATGCAAGTAATATAACCATTTTATTACATTTCTGTTCAAGGATTCCAGCCGTGTCGCCCCCACACACACAGAGTGGCTCTATCCAGCGTCTGCACCGTGTGTGATACATAATCAGGGCCTTTGAGAAGCACCAACACTCCCATGGCTGTTATAAGGACATTCCAGCGATTTACATGGGCAATAAAGAGCTGTTACACATGCACGGGTCCTCAAGCGCCACCCCTTGATCTAAGGGACAGATGTGCGGATCAGAGAGTGGGAGAGCCAGCACTAGCAGGCGTGCTGGCATGGGAGACTGAGGGAAACAGCTGAGAGAACTGTATTTCTTGGCAGACTTCATTCTTTCGTCCGCTCCCTCCCCTTCTTTCACTCATCTGCCAGCGGGATCGTTAAAGGTGATGCTGAAAGCATTTCCACATGTGCTACTGCGCTGGCTCACTCTCCTCGCTGCGAAAAACTGCAGCGTTCACAGGCTGCCAAACATCTCTGACTTTTAAACCTTACGTAACACAATGTTTCATTAAGAGACTTGCTAAATTCTAGTCTATGTAAGTTTAGGTGTGGTTTGAGTTTTTTGGAGCTTTACGATGTGTTGATTAATATGTGGTATGACTGGTGAGCATACGTATATTCCATTTTGCAGAAACCTCCAAATTGACCAGACAAAAAGCTTCTCAGTCCCTGGATGTGAGGAATTTGGCATACTGATGTTATTATATAATGCTACCAACAACATATTTTACATGGTTTTATGTTGACCAAATAATATTCAAGCCATATAGAGCTAACAATCTTGCTCAGGGGCTCAACAGTTTGAATTCTTTTTTATTAAGAACTTCAAAAAAAAAACAAATGAAATCAGTGTTCTACAGTCACCTTCTTTTCTTCTTTTTTGTCTTCTTCCCCCAAAAGCTTCTTCAAGTGTCCAAAAAGTGGAAATTAGATGGAACTAAATCTGGATTATAAGATCACTCTTTTCTCTTTCAGACATGACCAATTACTACTCTTCCCAACCCCACCATAGAGCTTGGGACTGTTGACTGAAATGTTGAGAGCTTGAATATCAGCTTTCCCATGTAGTCACTTTGGGCCCTTGAACAGAGCCCTTATCCTGCTCTGCTCCAGGGGCATCGTATGATGGCTGACCCTGCACTCCTGCCCCAGCTTCCAAACAAACTTCAATAAGAAGAAAGAATTTCATTGTACACATTATATGTATATGTGACAAAGGCTTTCTATTCTATTCAATTAGGCTTATTTAGCAGCTACCTAACACAGTCTAAGTAACTAAGAGGCAACCTGGCAGTGGTAGGGCTTGAACTATCAACCATCCAATCAACAATCCATTTCCTTTCTATAAACTGTACTTTTATACCTTCTTTATGTGAATGTAACAGATTTGACCATGAGTAGACCGATTTTGCCTGCATGAATCCAGGCAATATAAAAGTGCAGACTACCATAGAATTTGAAACCCAACCTATCTTTGGGATTACGTTTTTGAGCCCGGCTGATTCATGAGGCTACTTAATGAGCGTTGACGTCTCACCCAAGAAGTAAAAGTTGGTAAAGGAGCCTTGGAAATACCACAATCAATATTTTCAGTCAGGCTAAAGGAATTTAAAAACTGAAATGATTGACCTTTGACTTGATCTGTGTGTGCTCAGGTATGTGCGAGTGTTGGTAGGCGGGTGTGTGTTAACGTGAGGGATTTGAGTGAGTGACACTTGGCAAAGCCAAGGTAATCAATCAGTGTGATTTGAAGGGATTAGGTCGACCGCCTGTAGGGTCTTTTTTGTTTAGTTCCTGCGATCAGAACCATGCAGGCACCTTCGTGTGTGACTTGTCACAAATTAAGCGTGATTTGTCTACAGTGAGGCATTTCCTGTGAGAGAAAGCAGCTAAGCTTGACACTCTGCAGATGTCTTCAAGGTGAATTGTTACAAACCGGACGATGATTTCATACCAGTGGTTAGAATGGATTTTAAAAAGTTTATTTGGAAAACAATACCCAAATAATTCTGAAGCTAAACTGATTTAGGTTGGCTGCATAATGTAAAGGCCTATATAGCCCGCTACCACAAGTTTGGATTGGGGTTCTCTTTATTTGTGTCAAAAGGGGCAGGAGCTAGCCTGGCTCTAAACACCCAGCATAAACTTGGTACAGTTTTAATAAAAGTGATTTGATTGTGCAATAAACTGATGCTAATCATCATGTGACATGAGTAGTGGATACAGGACGAAGTGTGGATCTGAATTTGTGGCAAGGCTCTCTGGCTGGCAGTACAGGCATCTAAAAGTGGTGCATTTAAAATAGAAGTGATTAGACTGGGGCCTTTTCACATTCATTGGGAGGAGCCAATGAAGCTACAATGATAATAATATTTCATTTGAAGCAATACAATTCCTCTAATACATTTATATTATATAGTAAGAGAAAAGCTATTCCAACATATATACAGGGTTCAGCTATTTGTCCTTCAGTTTGAATGGTCCTTTTAGGTCCATAGTCTTCTTCTCATAGAGCTACTAGTCTGGAGCCGAAGCCTTATAACTGACGGGGTGCTTTGTGTGCTGAAAGTTACGTAAGATGTGTCTTAGCCGTTAGCGAATACAGCTTGTCACTGCAAGTCTTGTTCAGCTGCTCTTGTCTGGAAAGCAGGACAAACCAGATAAATGGCTCTGTAACGAACTACCTGCAGGACAGGTTTAAGTGTGTGTGTGTGTGTGTGGCTCTCAACCATTAGCAGTCTCACAGGAGGAAAGCTAATTATCATCTGGACTGATTGCTACTAAACTTAGTCAAGGACAGACCCAGCAGGAGAGAAAGGGTGGTTGATATTTTAGAGGGGGGTGTCATGGGTACAAATGGAGATTAGAATTCCTCCAGTATGAGTCTGGGCTTAAGCTAGCCTTTTTAACACCAATTACATTCTCAGCCTGACTGACACACATATCACACACAAGAACACACCCAGCCATGTCTGATTCCCTTAAGCTTGATGCCGGGAAGAGATGTCCATCATTTCAAACCATCAACCCTGTCTGAGACAGCACCACCTCTAATGTCTGAGACAGCACTGCCTCTAATGTCAGAGACAGCACCACCTCTAATGTCTGAGACTGCACCGTACTACCTCTAATGTCAGAGACAGTACTACCTCACTATCTCTAATGTCAGAGACAGTACTACCTCCAAGGTCAGAGACAGTACTACCTCCAAGGTCAGAGACAGTACTATCTCTAATGTCTGAGACAGCACTGCCTCTAATGTCAGAGACAGAACCACATATAATGTCTGAGACAGCACTGCTTCTAATGTCAGAGACAACACTGCCTTTAATGTCAGAGACCGCATCATACTACATCTAATATCAGAGACAGTACTACCTCACTATCTCTAATGTCAGAGACAGTACTACCTCCAAGGTCAGAGACAGTACTACCTCTAATGTCTGAGACAGCGATGCCTCTAATGTCAGAGACAGTACTTCCTCACTGCCTCTAATGTCAGAGACAGTACCACCTCTAATGTCAGACATTACTACCTCTAATGTCAGATACAGTACTACCTCTAATGTCAGAGACAGTACCACCTAACTACCTACTAATGTCAGACATTACTACCTCTAATGTCAGATACAGCACTACCTCAAATAATGTCTGTCAATTTACTTAAGTAACTGGAACCACCAGAGACTCTGGTTTCCTTATCACTAAGCTATTTACTCATCACTAAGTTACGATCTTATCACTGTTATGACCAAACCACAAACCCATCACTAACATATTATCCAACCCTATCAGTATTATTATTAGCAATACCATCAATAAGTCAACCAAACAACATTACAACGGTATTACCCAAGTCCATCCTTAAGTTATAACTAAGCCCATCACTGAGTTATTACATTAACATGTACAGCATTTAGCAGACTTACAGTTCAGTTATAGTATACAGCCTTAGCAATGAAGGTTAAGGGCCTTTTTCAAGGGCCCAACAGTGGCAACCTAACCACTATGCTACCGCTGGCCGTATTATCAAAAGTTTTAAGATAGATACTTTTTTTTAGCAAAGTTCATCATTAAATTAATACTAAACCCCATCACTAAGATCTCAATAATAATTCAATTTCAATTTTCAATTTCAAAGAGCTTTATTGGCATGAATTGCAATTCACAACTATTGCCAAAGCAACTAACATGTGATTAATATTGGAGAAATAGTAAATACAATACACATTCCAACAGTAACAATTTATATA
>JAYDZF010000005.1:6112213-6123040 GCA_034509105.1 Microcambeva barbata
TATATATATATATATATAATAACCAACACTGTTATTACCAAACCCCATCAATAAAATTTATTACGCAAACCTCGTCACTAAGTTAACAACCCCATCACTAATGGTCAAAACTATGGATATTTTGGCGCTACACCAAGTGACTAGGATGATTCTAGTTAACCAATGAATTAATGCATCATAAGTCAATAAAAATATATATATATATAATAATAATAATCAAAAGCATTATATAAATCAATTAATATATACATTAGTTATGTTTTTACTCATCTGGAGTACATGTTAAACGGTACATCTTTATTGAAACAAAACATTTCAATTGGTGTTTTATTGTCACATAAATGTTGTACTGGTTACAATTTAAAAGTCTAAAGAAATGTTTTTGTCAAAATTAGTCAGTGGTCAGCAGGCCCCGAACACACGCCCTGATCCCACACACGTGCAGACAAACTGAAACCACACTGCGGCGGGGTTCGTATGGTCATGCTTTATGTGCGACCATGCGATTGTTTGTTTGCAAGGCAGCCCTCGAGATAGACAGTCTGCTAAGTTTTCTTTGTAATTATGGTGGCATGTTTGTGCGTGTGTGTATGACTGTGTGTGTTCAAATAAAGCCCGTTCCAGCTGTGACTCTCAGTCTGTTTAGGTCTGCACTGTTTACACTGTCAACAAAGCCAACCCAGAGCGGTAATTCTTTCAAAAGAAACTCTGAATGCCAGTAATAATTCACTAAGCACAGTAGCACATGAACACAGCACAAAACACATACAGATACGTTCATATGTGACGGAAGTTTTTATTTGAAAATGATGGGCAGTGATACGCATTTGATACATTATTTTTACTTTAGTTTAGTCACACTGGCCAACATGGATCACAAGCTTGTACATGCCAAGCCAGTGTCAACTGCTTTCATTCCTGGACAGTGACAGCGAGTCCTACATTCCTTATAAGGGGCCAAAAGTTAATCTCAGTGTAAAACCATGGCCAAAACAAAAAAGGTATGTTGGCTAAATATTGCATTGCAGTTGCTGTTGAATTAAACAGCAATGTTAGTTAGTACATTACAAGCATTGTTAGTACACAACTAACAATGCTTGTATTGATTTTTAATGGACTTTTTTAAAATAGCTTTTTTAAAATAGCTTTTTTAAAATAGCTTTCAACTGAGATTAAATTCAGAAATAACGTAAATTGACTGTTTTTTGTTTATCCATATGTCGCTGCTTCATATGCATCATAATTAACAACCTTGTGCCCAGGTTGCCAGATTGCAACAATGGTTTCCAGCCAAAATTCTTTTCAAAAAAGCATGTTTTTCCCACCAATCTGCAACTAAATATGCCTAATTTAGTGGTAAACCACTCAAGCTGGAAACAATGAGCTTCGCTCAGTGTCATCATAGGTTACTTGATCCCTGCTGACAGGAGCTTCACAGTGTTATGTAAAATGGTATGAATGAATAGCAGTTAGGGTTATTGGAAGTTAAACACCAGTTTCAAGAAAGTCCCAGCTACTGACAAAAGTTGGCCCTACTTTGATCGAGCAAGGTGGGGCATATATTGGGCAGACCGGCACTATGCTCACCGTACTCTTCTAAAGTTTTTCCAATGCCAGCTGTCAAAGCGACTACAGGATTTTCACCTTTCCCTTCCTTAGTCAAAGCTAATTGTGCCTTAAGAGCACCTGACCAAAGTTGGCACAGAGACTTGAACATTTTTGTTGCTTTTGCCTTTTCTTGAATGAATTAACAAACATGGCATGTAACAAAAATTATGAAATTAATAAATGAAATACAAAGAAAGATTTCTTCACTTGTCAGCTTCCAATGTTCTTGGTCCTATTTACCAGTAATTCAGACAAAGTTCATTCATAATTTATTCATTTTTACTAACTACTTGTTCAGGGTTATACCCAGGTGCAACAGCTAGAATGCACTTCAGCTATTTCTTCTTGCTTGAATATCAACAAAGCAAAGCAGATCATCAGATTTGTCAGCTGGTGTTTTGATATATTGCTTGGTATGCTATTTACACTAAATACTGACCATGCAGGGGCAGTTAGCACAGGATATTGCTATTTTGCAGACAAAATGTGTCAGGGGCCTAAAAATGTATGCAGGTCTAATCACTGTGTAGTCAAGTGGGTAGCACAGGAGGGTCTGAGTTATTTTGATGTGGAGTTTGCATGTTCTCCAAGTGTCTGGTTTTCTCCCACAGTCCAAAAACATGCTGTAAGTTAATTGACACTGAATTTCTCTAAAGGTGTTGTATGCGTGTGTCTGAGTCTTGGACTGGTGACTCATCTAGGGTGTCTCTTTGTGCAGACCCCATGAGCCTGAATGGACAAGCGGTTAAGAATGTGAGTGAGTGAGTGAGTGAGATGTAGTAACTTGGTGACTGACTGGTGGCAATGATCAAACAGGCCACCATGTATATGTGCATTATCCACTCCACCTGTTAAAGTGTCGACCGAAATTAAATCCATTTTTTAGATGTCAACACAGCAAAGCATTTAATGCAAATCTGTCAGTTGTTGTTTGAAGTCTGAGAGAAATTACATTGTTCTGCAAATGTACCCTACATATGTCAATTAGTGGATGTAAATGACTGGAAATCGAGTGACAGGGTTTTAAAAAAGCTTAATGCTCTATATAATCCAATAATGATCATTTTAATTAGTCTGTATTAGACACTCACTTGGCGTCACACATCCAGACCAAGTGAAAACATGAAGAAAGTGAAGAAAGATTAAATTCCATTTACTTGGAATGCTCTTTCCTTCAGATTGAGTAACCTAAACAGGGTTTGACAGTCTTGCATAAGCTAATTGCTTCCTGAGTCATCAGTGCTAATATCCTTTCACTAAGTCTGCTTGCTCAGTCAGCATACCATTTATCACCTTCATACACAGAGAACATATGACTGGTTGTATATCTTGTGCAAATTCATAATTGCTTTCTTGAGAGTCTCTGTAATTACTGCTGACGTCCTCACATTCGATTCGTTTCAATTACTTTCATTACATGGCCAGTGCAGTGCAGTTATGGCTTAGTGGTTAAGGTACTTGACTGGTAATCCAAAAGTCGATAGTTTCAGCATTTAATGGATGCCTTTATTTAAAGTGACTTACAGTACAGTATACAGTCTGAGCAATGAGGGTCAAGGGCCTTGTCCAACGGCAGTGAGGTTTGAACCAGTGACATTCGGATTACCTAGTCCTGTACCCTAACCACTGTTTGAAACTATTTTGATTTAAAGATTTTCTATTAAACAAATCATATGTTTTTATTAAGGTGCATCTTCATTCTCTGCACATTTTAGGTTGTGGATACGTTCATAAGCATGAATCAACTTGCACTAAATTAAATTAAATTTGATTTCATGAAATATAAGATACACTGACTGGAGTCAAGGATCAAACTCGGGTCCCCAGTATCATTTCTACCTGTGCCAATATAATGTTAGGGAATGCAGTGAATCCTTTTGACCAAAATGTTTGGTGCTTGAGTTTGAGCTTCTTTCTGAATCAAATGAAATGAATCTGATTCCTGACTCATATTTATGCTCAGATTTCTTTACAGTATATTAAAATAACAAATTTTTATTTTAATGTTGATATATTGTGTTTTCATTAAAAACTCACTAAAATCTAGGAAAAAGTCCCATCCACCTGGTATGCTTTCATATGAAAGTAAAGTACCTGAAGGAAATTCATGCATCTATTGGAATAACATAATCAACATAGTCAACTGAGGTGTAAATCATGGATTGCTAGAGCTGAGAACACCAACAGTATCACCATACCTTAATGTTTTAAATTCCTACATGGGATTAGATACTTTTTCAAGATTAGTCTCTTATCTTCATCTTTTCTTCCCTATACCCCCACCCAACCCTCCCCATGCCGAGTGGAAGTATCAGCTAACCCCACGGGGTTAACACGACTTTAAAGTTAGCATTAGCGCTGGCTACTTGCTGCCGAGTGAGGTAGAGGAGCTGCTGTTTACGGAGCAGACACAGCTGTTCACCATCCGGCGCCAGGCGACCCTTTCAATTCTGACACAGCCAGACGAAGAAGCTTCTTGTAGGTTATAGGTGAAATCAGAGCCTGGGTATTGAGTTGTCTATACTGTTTGAGTGTGTGTGGAGGAAAATATGATATTTGAAAGGCAAATAATGGACATTTCGTCAGATTTTTTACTGACTCCATACTTGAAAGGTCAATAACGAATGTTCACAAGATTTTAAAGTTTGTTTGGCTGGATAGACTGGCATGTGGTCAATGTCCCAATTCATCCCAGGGTTGTTCAGTAGACCTGAAGTTTGGGTTTTTTGCTGGCCAAACCAAACTAGTCAAACCATTCTTTAGTGGACAGGTCCATAGCGTTGCAGTAATTGATAGGGCCGTCTACAAATTGTGGTAAGAACTCTTGAAATTCAGAATCCCAGCACTGGTGTGCTAGAATTTTTTTTATAGTCTTCCTGTCTTTTTTATTCACAATAACATAAATATCCCAATCTCAGAGATTATCATAGGGACTGAATGGGTCATTCAGAACAACATTCAGTGTCATTGTATTATATTTGGTTACATATTTATTCAATTTGGATGAATTCATACTTATCCACCAGTGCAATATTTCCTGTTTAACGAGCTGCCACACAATCCCAAATAATAATAGATGTTGCTAATAATAGAGAATAAAAGTTTTAGCATTAAGTACATTCCTTTATCCAAAGTGACTTACAGTACTGAGACAGTATACAGTCTAAATGATTGAGGTTTGACGGCCTTGCTTAAGAGCCCAACAGTGGCAACCTGGCAGTGGTGGGACTTGAACATGTTACCTTTTTAAACAACACTACAATTGGCCTGTTTTATTTATCCAATTCTCTGCCCAAACATAACTTGAACATTTTTGGCCAAAGGCTTCTATATTTACTATAGCACTCTACATTAAATCTAAAAGATGTTTACTTTAAATATTTACTTTTATGATGAGGTCACAGGTAGGGTTTACTCAGGATGAATCTTTAATCTTTAATCATATTTGTGCAGGCAGTCACACTAAAACTTCGACCTAACAGTTTAACTGGTTTAGGTGTGTAAAGCTTGTTCATTTATCGACAATATAAAATGTAATTCGCTCAAAACATCAAACAACTGTAGAGCTTTTTGACCAACTTTCCTCTCCTTCTTTCTTTGTTAAAATAAAATTCTAATTGTTTTAACAAGTTAATGAAACGTGATTTTTGTCTAAGTCAAGAGCTGTGTGTTCAACAAACTGGTTCCAACTAAAGGTTGACATGAATTTAGCTTGATCCATTGACTGGCAGCTGGAGGGATCGAATGCAGACGGTGACATTTCATTCGGGACAGACGAACATTGAAAAGCTCTGAGAATGCTGAAAGACGACAGTGAATTAACTTTGGGAGAATAGCAGTTCACTACCTTAGCAGGAATGAGGTAGGGAACAGGTCAGTGAGCAGGGTTAAGAAGGTCACTTTGAAAGTTGTTTCAGATTACAGAAAATCCTGATTAAACATATAATCAGTAACATAATCCAAACAATTACACAATCTGGGTAATGCTTTGTGATTGCATTCCATTGGCTGGAATTGTTTTAGCCTGAAAGCCAAACATCACCATTCAAGGTTAGGTTCTTAACACATTTTACTTGTTTATTCTCAACCTAATTCTTTTATCTGTTGTCATTACTTGGAACAAGCCAAGAGATTGATTATTATGTATACAATAAAGTGTGCAACATAAGATTAATTATTATACAGATTTATCCATATTAATTAATTTCTACATGTTGATCAGGGAATTGAAGGTGACATATTCATATTCTCTGTGGTGTTTCTTTCACTGTATTTCTGCAAATGTAATTTGTCTTTAACTTCAGTTTCTTGATTAATTGTGTCACATTTATTCAGATTTAGACTTTCATACACATCTATGCAATGGTGCCAGTATAAAATAATTCACATAATTAGAGTCACACAATTTCAATGTATTGGACACATCCAATGTAAAGCTTAACAATTGTGAAAGTGGTCATTTTTTTATTTTTACTTTTTCTACTTATAAAAATGGAATACTCTTTTTTGACCAATCATTCATTTGGAACATGTAGACAAAATATGTCCTTCTTAATTCTACAGACCACCTACTATCTTAATGCCACCCCCAGTTTATTATTAATCACTGGTCATAATTAGTAATCCTTTGTAAACCACTATATCCTATCTACAATGAATGAGAGATACTCTGGTGAGCATGTAAAAAAGACAGCCCCTAAAAACCTTTGGGAAAATACAGATAGCTAAACAGCTGGATTTCAGAAGTACATCACCAGATGGATGAGTGTGAACCTTTCCCCGTGGGCTGGTTTCTAGTGCTCTAAAAAGGTAGCTAAAAAAAGGTACAGGGCTGAGGTTAGAGTTCACACTGGGTTTAGGGTCACCATCCAGACAGAGAATGATGAGGCGTGTTAGACCGTAAAGAAATGATCTTTCAGTGCTAAATCAGCCTTTTCAACACCTCAAAGAAGACACAGCAGCTATGACAAGACATAATGAGAGGATCAGTGGTGGAATCTTTGTTTGGGCTGTCTCACTGAGCTTGAATTCAAATTTTGGAGTTTTACAGTAGGTTTGGGTAATGCTTTATCATTAGTTCATCATGATTAGCCACTTTGTCCTGATCCTAGTAGCGTTAAAGCTTGAGTCTGTTGGGAAAAGCTTGGCGCAAGACTGAATACATCTGGACAGGGTGACGGTCCATCAAAAGGCATCTTATGCTTTCATATGTACTCACTCACTAACACCTAGCTGTAATTTAGAGTAACCTCTTGACCTAAAGTGGGTGCAAGGACTACCTTAAGGAAGCCTGAAGGATCACAGGAAGAAAAACAGGGTCAAACTTTTTACAGGTGTTGAGCAGAATCACCATGTCACCTCTGTTTAAATCTTTATTTATTGATTTAGTTAGCAAAATACAAATTTTACTTGATATTAAAAATATCTTTAAGATATAATAATATATTTGAAATATCTTTAAAATAGATGTATACATTTTTAAAGCAAGAACTGAGTGAATGAATACAAATCCTTTAAATATCCTTAATTTGCATATCTCTCATTGTTTGGAAAGAGTGTAGGGTAAGCCATAGTATGGCACCCTGGACCATAGAGTGTAAGGGCCTTGCTCAAGGGCCCCAATAGTGGCTGCATAGAGAGCTGGTAAGAATAAGTGAATTAAAGTGCAGGGAGGTGCAGTTTCAAGTACACGGTGTATGGTACAAAAATAAATACAATTTAATTTCAGTTGTTTTTCTTTAATCCATTATCTAATTAGGGTCAGGGAGGGGTGCTGGAGCCTATCCCAGTTCTTCAACTGGCGCAAGACACATGGTAACACCCTGGATGGGGCACCAGTCTATCTCAGGTACCTACAGGACAATTCAGTTTCTCCAATCAACCTGATAGTATATCTTTGGACTGTCGGAGGAAACCAGAGTACCCGGAGGAAGCCCACAGGGATGGACACGGGGAGAACATTTCAACTCTTAACAGAAAGGACACAGATTGCCCCACCCGGGGATCAAACCCAGATCCTTCTTACTGTGAGGAGACAGTTCTACACACTAAGCCACCATGCCACCCAATAAATAAAAATAAAATTTTTAATAATGTGACAAATATTGCACATTTTCTAATAAACATCAGCACAAATAAAAATAAATGCTTTACTATTAATATACGTTTCCCTGATGGACTGGATACACTCCAGTACCATGTTAGATAAACGTTAGGAAAGTGAGAGAGCAATATAAAGCTCTTAAAAAAGTTGGACATTGGTAATATAAAACTGGAAAGATTATCAAATTATTAAAAACATACATATTTTAGAACTTTCCACATAAAAGATCTTGTTTTAAATGTTAGTATAGATGGTTTGTTTATTTGATTTGAGCATCATACTTCACACTTTTGGTTACATTCATGACAGACACATGTTAGTTATTCATTACATTAGTTTTATCAGTTCACAAGTTTATATCAAACAATCATGGACAATCATGGACCAACTTTAAAAACCATTGGCATTAATATGGAGCTGAAGTTATAACAGTCTTTGTTTGAACAGATAAAGGCTTTTAACAAGATATCAAAGTGTGTATGTATGATCATGCTAGGTTTGAGATTAGGCACCAACAATGTGCTGGTTAAAGGTCTGACTTGCAGTAGTTGCATACTAGCAGATCAGAAGTTGAAAGCACATTGAAAGCATACATTTTAGATATAGTAAATAGTAAAGTGTACACAATTCAATTTATCATTAAATTAAGACTAAACTGAGATTTTTTACTCTTGTTAATATAAGCTAATTTAAAATTTTATATCAGTAGCATTCCAAAAAAAGTTGGGAAGAAAATTAGCTAAGATGGTTCACCACTTCACCAAGAACTGTGAGGACACAGTCCAACAGTCTTCACTTCTTATGTATTTTAGATAGTGTATGTGTTTACGACCATGTGTGAACAATGATTCTTGAGATTAGGCACCAATCATTTCTGGTAAAAATGACCAGTTACAATTGATGTTTCATCCCAGGTCAAAAAAAAAAATCTGAAAGCATACTATTTGAGGTGTCACCTAAATCTTTGACCATATTTAGTACATGCATTTTTGTTGTTGACTGACAACAAAAACAAAAAAAAATCTCTGGTTAGGTCCACAAATAGACCTACATCACTGCCTCATTTAGCTAATTTCAGCTTCATGTAGATAATGATATCAGATCCAATCTAATCCCTAATCGCCTCTGACTGCTCGGAGAGTAATGAATCACAGAACAGTTGCTGTGGTTTCATTCAAACAGCTGCCCTGCTGCCTAATACTGAATCACACTGGTGTCTCCGTTCTTCCGAAGGCTCTGGACGACCGCTCTCCCTCAGGGAAGAAGTCTTTTAAAGACTTAGTGTAACTGAAATGCCTCCACCTCCTTCTCCTTCCTCTCCTCAACCCTCTCTTTTTCTTCATTCTCTTGTCTCTGGTGTGTTCTTTGTAGGTTTTGGCTCTAGATCAAAGACCATTCAACAATATCACCCATGGGCATGGAAACGACAGAGAGAGTGAGCACGAGAGAGAGAGACTAGGAGGGAGGGAGACCTCTCATTAAGTAAGTTCTGAGTATTTGGTTTAATGTGGGTGCAGTTTAAAAATGCAGCGTTTACAAGGACCCCCACCCTCCTCTCCGCCCTCTTTATCCTACTTTCTTTTTGCTGTCAACACCACACTGGAGAATCTTTAACCTTTTTATCAAGAAAACAAAGAGTGATCAGCCAGCTCACCATATTTCCAAAAACGCTGGGACAGAAGGAGACATTGACATTGACTGAGTTGAATGCTTCATAATGCTTTGTAATCATTCGCATGAAGAACCAATTATTATGAAAGAAGAATAGATTAGATGTCACTTGACTGGCATCAATCCAAATCAAAATAAAACAGAACTCCAACTGCCAGCCAGTCCTTACTGCTCAATATCAACACCCAACTTCATTACTTCTCTTTAGATTGAATGGTAATGAATCCTTGCAGTTATGTTTCAAATAACATTGGACACACAGTACTTCCTAGTAGATGCAGCACAGAGGGACCAAGTTCTTGGAAAACGAGTTCCATAGTTTTGAAAAATCAGTTCCCATCTGTACTATGGATGTGGATGTATATGTACAGAGCACCTTTACCTGGATTGTAGACTGACAGTTTGATTTACTTTTAAAACGTTAGGCCTGCGGGAGAAGTCATGTTTTACATAGCTGAAGTAGAACAGAAGAGTACATCAAAGAACTGGAATGCTTTTAAACCCACATTCATTTATTTTTTCATTCATCATCCATCACGCTTTGCTATTAATTCACCCAATCGCTCACCCACACATCTATATGACCACAAGTATGTGGGTGCCTGTCCTGGACATCCCATTTAAAACCTTGGGTATTTATATAGATTTGCCTCTCTTTTCTTTGTGGAAATAACAGCTTCCACTATACTAGAAAGGATTTTCATGGGATTATAGAGAGGATCGGTGGAAAGCTGATCATATTCAGTAAAGAGCAGTTGTGAGGTGTGAGAAAGAAGGCTGGGCTGGGACAAACCATCCCAATTTGTTCTGATTGTACTTACTGCAATATTAACACATTAAAGTAAGCCTATGAATCAGAACCACCATGAGCTTGACCAGGAAAAATACAGACAATAAAACATTTTCAGCATTTAGCAGACACTTTTATCCAAAACAACTTACTTTAGAGTATTCAGTCTGAGCAATTAGGGGTAAGGCCCAAGGGCCCAACAGCAGCAATCTGGCAGTAGTGAGGTCTGAATCAGTACAGAAACTAGTCCAGTACCTTAACTACTAGGCTGCGGCTTGCCACAAACAGACAATAAGTGAGTAAGAGGAATGACATGATATAAGAAAATATTTGTAGCAATATAAGCAGTGAATTAGTTGACTCACAGTAGTATTCGAACACCTTAATTTGTCATATGTACATATAAACGCATAAGGTTCAATGAAAAGCTTTTACTTTTTGTTTTACCAAATATCCCAGCTGTTGTTAATACAACACCAATATTTTTAACCAGGGAGTTCAGACTCTTGGTGCTCATGTGCCCAATAGAGGCAATCTTGCAGTGGGTAGGCTTGAATCAGTACCTTAATCATTAAGCTGCACACACACACACACACACACACACACACACACACACACACACACACACACACACACACACACAGAGAGAGAGAGA
>JAYDZF010000005.1:6288640-6303019 GCA_034509105.1 Microcambeva barbata
GTAGTAGTGTTAGTAGTAGAGGCAATAGTAGTGGTGGTATTAGTGGTAGTAGTAGTAGTTTTAGTAGTAGTGGTAGTAGTAGTGGTGGTAATAGTAGTAGTGGTAGCAGTAGTGGTAGTAATAGTAGTAGTGGTAGCAGTAGTGGTAGTAGTAGTGGTAGCAGTTGTGGTTGTGGTAATAGTAGTAGTGGTAGCAGTAGTGGTTGTGGTAATAGTAGTAGTGGTAGCAGTAGTGGTTGTGGTAATAGTAGTAGTGGTAGCAGTAGTGGTTGTGGTAGTAGTTACAGAACCCTGTGGTGGTATGATTCTTTTTTAACGTTTTTTTATTTTTTATTTTTTCCAATAAATAAGTAATGAGCCTGTGTGTAGCCTTATCCCCTTCGTCTCTGTATGTTATTGGAACACTTCCTGTTTTCGTACAAACTCCGTGTGCATGCAAGCTGATGATTTTGTCGATAAAGCAGTTATGTTGGGAGCTCAATCAGATCGGGTTACCCTTAAAGTAAGTCATGCTCAACCCTTAGTACTAATACTAGTAGTAGAAGCAATATTTACATATTATTTTTATTTACAGTTAGAAATATACTGATATAATAAATGTATTTTTGCTGCAAGAATAAGTTTATTTTCTAACAAATGCGTCATGTGAAAAGAACTAAAAACTATAATAATAATAACAATACACTTTTAGCCAGTGTATTATTCGTTTTTGACACCCAAGCTGTGTTACTAAGCAGATTTCACATGGTCCAACCACATTTATTGAATTATTAATAATCTTTTTTTTTTCTTTTCTTTTTTTCTTAATGAGGAAAATAACGTAGACTCAGGATTGGTTTAGGGTTTCCTCTGCCAAGCAGCCACAGTCGAAGCCTTGAGCACATGTTTTAACCCCCTCTATAACTGCTGACCCCACCTTTCTAACCAGGCTTTGATTGGCAGTCTGAC
Source organism: Microcambeva barbata (assembly GCA_034509105.1). Lineage (NCBI taxonomy): Eukaryota > Metazoa > Chordata > Actinopteri > Siluriformes > Trichomycteridae > Microcambeva > Microcambeva barbata. Next base: position 6,289,588 of record JAYDZF010000005.1, read on the forward strand.
ATTAGGTCCTCTGTGGTTGTACCTTTAGTTCCACTCTCTTAAACGCAGACCTGTTTTCCTTAATCTTTTCTCGTTTAACATCTTGTAAGCTCTACGTCCTCAGTCTCCATTGTTCTAGAACTCTGTGTCTTTAACACTATAAATCACTCTCGTTCTCATTTCTAGTTTTATCGTCTTGGGCATTGGGATCTATAATTTGACCCAATTTTCCTCACAACCAAGTCCACCATGTAAACCACAGAGACTCTGTCATCACCTTGGAGCCTTATTACCAGGTTCCCCAGGGACCGGCGACACTCGGCCCACTCTTTTTGTTCTACAGTATATCAGTTGGTTTCTCTTTCTACGGTTTGACAGATACAATAACTTTTTTTACTTCTTCCATCCACATGTCAGGTCTTGTAGATAAAAGAATGCTTTTCTGACATCTCTTCCTGGATGGAGATCCATTATCTGATACAGAATTTTGACAGAACAGAAGTGATTGTAATAAATGCTGTAGACCATTCAATCACTATTGAGTCCCTCACAGGTTTTGGTACGATGTAAGATCAGAAGCTTGTCTTCTATGAATGTATTACAGAACCCTCCATCGCCCTCATTTTTTACTTATTTACAACAGAACACAAACGCATAACCAAGATTTCCAAGTACTACCCTGGCCCCCAAATTCTCCAGACCCTATTGAGCACTTCGATGGTAGCCTTTTAGATCATCCCCCAATAACTCCAGCTGTGGGATTCACTGTTGGCAACATGGCTCCAGATATCTGTGATAATTGTCTAGATGATGTTTGTGCTGCTCGCTGCTCACCTAGGTATAGCTGGCTGAATAGAGAGGAATCTAACTGAAATCACCTTTTAGAAGGCAGCTATTTTGGAGACCCTACCTAAAGTGACTGGTCATTGGCTGCTTCCAGCTAGTAGGGTTAACTTACTAAGATAACTGAGTTAACATGAAGCCATTCAAACCAATAGGCTGAAGAGTCCCAAACCCAAAAATTCTAAATAAGGCACCTGCAGAATTTAAGGTATCTGAAAATCTTATTTTCTAGAAACAAGCATACACTTTTATTATTATAATATATATGTATTATTACTGTGTATTATTTTTACTAAAATATTCTTGTTTTTTAAATTATTTTGGTAACACTGTGGTAAAAAGTATTTAATGGGTTTTTTATTTATTATTGATTTGTGTTTATTTTATTGTATGTAATAGTAATATTTTTTACACCACACCAGCACTGAGAGTCTGAACTCCCTGTGTTCGAATCTCACCGTTGCTGATTGGCTGGGCACCACACTACTAATGTGCACAAACCAGTGTGTTGCAGTGCCGACTTCAGGCCCAGATAAATAAACTTGGTTGCGTCAGGAAGGGCAACCAGCATCAACTATTCCAAATCCATAATGAGATCCCTAAAGGGGGCAGTGGAGAGAACTCACATTTGATGCTTTTTTAACACTAGATTTACAGTTCTCAGTATGTCCAGATAACATCTTGCTCCTGGGAACAACCAACATTCGTTTCTCTCCCTGTCTCTGTCTCCAAGGCTTTCGACTCAGGAGATTGAGAGTCGGAGTGAGTCCCTTGGTCTCTTTCATACTTTGAAGACCAAACCAGAGGACTTCTATACCCACATGAGCAAGTACGTGTACCCGGGGATCTCCGGCACAGATCTGCAGCGTTTGCTCTACTACTACACACTACTGGAGAACTGTTCATGCGCTAAAGAGCTTCCATCATCCAGCATGACCCCGGAGACTCACGTCAAGTTGCTCAAGAAGCTGAAGGCTGTGTCGAATGGTGAGATACACCAGCATGGCTCTTTCTTCTAAGATCATTCTGTCTTATTTTTTTCATCTGATTATTGCTGCTTTAACCTCTAATACAGCTGGTTTTACATGATAATCACCTTCACCAATATTCTGTGACTTATCAGTGAGCCTCATTCATGAAACTTTTGTAAATAAAAGAGCAAACTGGTAGTAAATTACGAGTTACATGGACCTTCTCGGAAACCTTCCTCAAGATCCACGAACAATGCGTAAAAAGGAGAACACACAAGTTAGTGAATCCAAAATTCGTTCCAAAATTGGACACGCCTGCATGTTAAATTATAATTAGCAAATAATTACCATACATGCCCATGAGTGACAAATAATGACCATATAAGGAAGCTGCAGACAGAACCAACAACAGGCATCTTGTGTATTAGACTCCCTTTTCAAAACCGGCTCTAAAATGTAGAAGAAATGCTGAAGAGTCTCGGGAAAAAAGGACGAACCAGTCCAGTCATCACTCCCGGCTATCTGTACAACCTCTAAAGAACCTCTCTCTGTGCTGAACTCTCTCTGCTAAATCCAGCAGCAGAGAAAGATCAGACATTTCCACAAGTGAATGGTACAGACTCTAAGCTCAGTTATAGTGAACTAATCAACAATAAATAAGAAATGAATGGCCACAGGTGTTGAACTAATTGATCTAACAATTGCTCGGTACAGAGTCAATTCACGTTTCTCTTAAATGCTTGAACTAGGAAACAGAGCGCTGGGGGTCATTCCGTTAGATTTTATTTTGTGATGCTTTATTTACTATTTAATTATTTGGTTAATATTAGAATGACAGTACAGTCAGTTTAATGGACATTTCTGGTTGTCCTTCAGGTGTCGTTCAGACTTAACGCTCACTTTACACCTGGTCACGGGCAGGTGTACATTTAGTTCATACCTAAAGATGTTTTAAGATTATGAAAATTTTATTGACACATACATTTGTTCTGCTTTCATGAATGAGGTGTTTTGTTTTTATGTGAACCTGGAAACATCAGAGCTCTAGGTGGAGTCATGGTTTTCTTCTTTTATTACCATTCTTCTCATTTTAGCTTGGGGCCTTTAAAAGCCGAGGTTTTGAAGATGATAACATTGCATGCTGTGGTGACCTCAATCAAAGCCAGTGTGCGTGAAATGTTAGTATTCTCCTGTAAAGCTTCCCTCAGGAACATTGATTTGTGTACAGTGTGTTCTAGATATTAAAAAACATCATATTGACATTTTGAGTTTACTCCGTTCAAAAAAGGTCAAAGGTCATTTATTTAAAGATGTTAAACCATGAATGCGCATCCGGGTGGAGCAGCTGGTATTCCCGCTAGCACACCAGTGCAGATAGTCTGAACTCCCCGATTTGAAACTCTAAGCCAGGCAACACCCCAGCCACTTGGATGCACAAACTGTAGTGCCAGTCCCAAGTCTGGATAAATAGGGTTATGTCAGGACGGGCATCCAATGTACAAAACCTTACCAAATCAGTGATGCAGATCACAATTTTCCTTCCTTCCTCGCTATTGTTGTTCTCCTTTTCATTTCTTTTGCTTTTCTTTCCCCGTTTCCATTTTCATTTCATTTTCATTTCATTCCTCCACATTCTTTCTGTTTCTAATTTTTTAATCTTTTTTCATCATTTTTTTCATCATCTTCTTTCCTTCCATTTTCCTTTTCATCTCTAATTTCCTTTTATTTTCGTTCATATCTTAAACTATTATACACTTTTTAATTTCCTTTGCTCAACTTCCTATTTTTTTTATTTTCCACCTCCCCTTTACCTTCTCTTTCAATCTTTTTTTAGATATATTTTTTATGCTTACTTTTTGAATATTCCTTGACTTTTCAGTTTGTTTCCTTCCATTACATATACTCGTAAAATTTTTCTTTCCTTTATTTAATTTTCCTTTTTCTTTTTCTGTTGCTTTCCTTCCATTTTGTTTCATTGATATCTTTATTCATTTTTCCTTTTCTTAAGTTTCGTTTTATTCTAATTTATTTTCTTTCATTTCCTCTGTTTTATTGCTTTGCCCAAATTTCCCCCATTTAATTGTTTTACTTCTCTTCCTTCCTCTCATTTATTTATTTCCTTTCTTTCCTTTTCTCCTATTTCATATCCTTCCCATTTCTTATTTTATTTTCATTCTTATGATTCTCCTTATTTTCTTCTTCCATTTTCTTTGAATTCCATAGTTTGTTCCTCCTTTCTTTATCTCACCTCTTTTTTTCTTTACTTTGTGATTGCTGTATTTGTGCTCAATTGGCAGTGATTTGAATTTTGCCTGGCTCTGTGTTTATTTAAATAATTTTGTATTTGTGTTGTATTTAAGGTGCCCGGGTGGTCCAGTGGGATTTTGCTAACTTATAGTCTAAACTATCGAGTTGAAATTCGGCATAATCACTTGTCAGCTGGGTGCCATCGTAACTTTAGAGATGCACAAACCAGTGTATTGGTGCCGGTCCCAAGCCTGGATAAATAGGAGGGTTGCATCTGAAATGGCAGACCACAATCCCCTGTGTTGACCCCTAACGGGACCAGTTAAATGAAAGTAGCTTTGTATATATCTGAGATCAACCCACTGGTAATAACTAACATTAAAAAAAGATTCTTTGTTTACTGTGGATCTGTGTAACTGTTACAAAGTACAGTAGAGTATAGACGAGCATCATCTCATCACCTTCAGTGACGAGTGAACCTGTGATTTCAGCACTTCTCTCCATAAACACAGCATCCTGAAATTTCATTCACGATCAGTCACTTCTCTTCCCCGGCACTGATTTTCCGACATGTTAAAAACAATAATAAAAGAAAGATAATTAGCTTGCAAACTCACGTTTGCTTCTAGCGCTCTAAGTAAAGAAGCAGATAATTAAATGGCAGAAATAGAGATTGAGAGAGGATGATCTAATTATTGCTTTTGTCTCTCTTGGATGAGGCAGCACCGAGTTTAATATGAAACAAACGTCTTAGCAGTATGGAAAGAGAAAAAAAAAAACATTCTTACTGTTTTGTACATTATCGTAATTGTTTTTTCATTCATCTTCTTTTAAAAACAAACACAGCACAGTAATATTAATACAAAATACAACAGATTAAAATATGAATTTTAACACAATTATTATAATACAAAAATAACAATACAACACAATGCAATAAGAGTATATGTTCTATAAAAGTTTAAAATAATCACACAGCAGTAAACAGTACAAGTACAACACAGTAATAATGATACAATAATAACACAGTAATAATAATATAACAATACAGTAATACAAAACAATGTAACAATACAAATAACAATACAAATATTGTATACAGTGTAATAGGTATACAATAATAACACATAATCATATAATAATAACACAGCAATAAAAACAATATAATAGCTATAGTAGAGTAATAATAATACAATAATAACACAGTAATATTAATATATCAATAACACATCAATACAAAACAATAACAATTACACAGTAATAATGATACAATAATAACACAGTAATATGAATATATTAATAACACATCAATACAAAACAATAACAATAGCAGAGTAATAATGATACAATAATAAAACAGTAAAATTAATATAATTATAACACTGCAATACATAATAATACAATAACAATACAGAGTAATAAAGAGAACATACAAACTCCACTCAGGGATCGAACCCAGGACCTTCTCGCTGTGAGGTGACAGTGCTACCCACTAAGCCACCGTCCCGCCCTAACACAGTAATGTTATACCATAATAATACAGCAGTGCTATACAACATACTTGTCCACCTTGTTTTCACCAGACAGTAGCAGATCCTTCAGAGTGCTTTAACACATATGTAGGACCACACTGTCCTTGATGTATTCCACCCTATCTTGGAAGCATTCAGTTCACTTTTTTCATAGGAGAAATATTGATGCAGAGATAATTGTAGACTCGAACATTTGCTGCAGCTTGTGCATGATCCATTTCAGTCAAGGGATCAAGCTACACCTGTCCTGAAGCAAAATGTTGTAGGACCAAACTGTCCTCAATGTATTTTTCCACAGTAGCATTGAGTTAGTTCACTTTTGGACAGAAAACCAAACCCAGGTCTCTGATGTGGTGAGATTTGGTTATAGGCATACTTTGCAAGATTCGGTTAACCTTTTTCACTCTGTATAAGATAAATATTGATGCAGAGGATACTTGTAGATTCAATCATTTACATTCAGTCAGAAGATGAGGCTGTACATGTCGGGTGTGAGACCAGGAGTAAAGCGCCATTTGATTTGCTCAGGTAGAACTGCCAGTGAAATATTTCCTCTAAAACGGCTTGTATCACTGAAGATGAATAGAGGCTATTAGAGGACACTTAGCATTATGCAAACGAGACCCCGCTAATTGGGACTTGCCGACTTTCATTAGTCATTGGCAAGGTCATAAGGCTTAGTAAAGCTAATACTTTAGACTCTTCCCTTTCCCCAAAGTGAGTCACACTGAAGCTTTGAGAACACTGAGTAAATGACTCCGGTCTAAAGACAAATCTTTTCTCTATTTAAGAGAGAACGTTAGGCAGAACTGGTATTTGGTTGGTTTGGTTCAGATGGCAGCATGGCTTTACCGAACACACTCATTTGAAAGGAACTATTAAATAAAATTTTAAATCCCCTCTTGTCCTAATTTGGTCATTTCCAATTCCTTCTGATTACTAGTACGCATCATTTTTTCGTCAGAGTCACTCCCAACGAGTCAGAGTCGAGTCTGAAGTCGTTGTGTGTGCGACTTACTTGTCAGTCGTCAAAAGCTGACAGTTTAATATCCAATACTCATGTTGGTGCATGCACATCACTATAATGTGTCTGTTAGCCGGGGTATATCCTGCAGGCCTGCCAATCTCTCTCTCTCTCTCTCTCTCTCTCTCTCTCTCTCACACACACACACACACAACACATACACAGAAACAGTTTTCCTACTTCTTTGCCTGTGTTGGATTCTGGAGGAGCATCCTATGCCGTCTGTATTCCTTCTGCACTCTCACATTTTGGTCATTTGGCAGACGCTTTGATTTGAAGTGACTTGCAGTGCTGTGACGGTGTACTGTGCAAGCAGTGTATTGTTGGGGGCCTTCTCAACAGTGGCAATCTGGCAGGGACAGGGCTTAAACCAACAACCTTTCAGTTACTAATCCTACAGTTCATTCCAGCCTCTTTACCAGTCAGTTGAGGTTGGTTATTCTTCATCCATGAAAGCCTTACCTGACATAAAACAGAACTCAGGTCACTGCATTAGCATATGAACTTTAGAGAGTTTGTAGAGTTTGTCTTTATTTAATGACCAGTAGCTGCTGCTGTTGGGCCCTTGAGCAAGGCACTTAACCCACAATTGCTCAGACTGTATACTGTAACTGTATTGCAAGTCGCTTTGGATAAAGGCGTCTGCTAAATGATAATGTAAATTACTTTGTTTGCGTGTGTTTGTTTGCCCTTTGCTCCTGTCCTTTGTCTTGTTGGTGTTAGTTTAAGTTCTTGTTCTGCTTTAGCATTCTTAGCTTTGATCCTAAATTATGTTGTGAGAAAAAGGCGAATATATATAAAAATGATCCTTCCTATATTGTTTATTCTCCTATACGTCATGTCTCTTAGGTCTGGACTACAAAAATCTGACGGGTCAAGACACCGATCCTCTAACAGCCCTAGAGCCGGTCCTGACCAGTCAGAACGTCCTCTCCATCTCTAAACTGGCTCCTCGGATCCCTCTGAAAGACGGAGATGCCCTCACTTCCAGCGCCGTTCACTCTGTATGGCTGCACAAACTCTTTTGGCAGGGAGACTCCCATATATTGAAGAAGTCTCCTCAAACAGATCAAGACTACCTCCATGCTTATGAGACCTGTGCCAAGTACTTAGACCGACTCCTTCCTTTAGATGCCATACAGTTTCTGGATTCTGTCACCTTTTCAGATAAAGCTGCCAATAAGGTGGGTCCACCGAATATGCTGTGGTTGAGCTCCTCACAAATGCAGATATGTCTCATAGTCTTGATGATAAGCATACATGTGAATCTGATGCCGTGTGTGTGTGTGTGTAGCTGTCCGTAGACGTCCGTACAGGGATCACCAGACGGGCGCTTAAGGCTTTGAAGAGCATTGCTGAGAAGTGCAGAAAAAGGGGTGGGGATGACAGTCTTACCTCTGCCTTTGATTTTAGCCACGCCCTCACTCACCTTCAGCAGTCTCTCGAGCATCTCGAGACGCTCAGCCACGCCTTTCCAGTGTCACTACGAAATAGCCAGGAGGTACACACCCACCCACCCACACACATACCATAGTGACAGTTCCAGACGTTCGTTAGAAATCAGGTTTAATCAGGACACAACCAAACTTGGTTCCTTAATGTAATATTGCAAATCATTCATTTTCACCATCTACTGTACATAAGATTGTGAAAATATTTCTGAGAGATTTCAGTCTGTTTAGGGTAAGCTCATAAAACATTAGGGGTGTAAATCACTGAAGTAAATTAAAACAGCAGTATTTAATGGGTAAAATAATCAAAAGGAAACTTAAAACAACACTCGTGGAAGCTGATCACTGCAGGAGTTGAGCTGGGGGTTCGAATCACGGACCCCCCCAGGTTGGACCCCCCAGGTCTGTGGCTGAGGAAAACTTCCTTACAGAGCTCGGCCAGTAGAAGGGGCAAGAAGACCACCAGTGGGCGATGGAGGCGGCTGGAATGGGAGGTAGCGGCAACAATGAAGTCCTAGTACCTGTTGGATTGAGAGAGACTTACGTCACAGCCTTACTATGCGCTCTGCAGACCAGGTTCTCTCCCTAATCCTCAGTGTGCCGTGAACCTCTGGCCTTACCACCGTACACCACCGAACCCTGGTGAATACTGTCTACCCTTATCAGCAACCAAGACACCTGCACACATGTGAGGCGCTGGACTGAATGCCACACTTTATATGGCAATAACAGGTGTGAGCACTCAGCCTAATTAAGGCTGCTTGCCCCTTAAACCCTAAGAGGAGGGCGATCTGTAACGCCAGAAGCCGGCATGGTCTGTATCGTTACAAATACTCTATTCTATAGGGTTATGTTTCTATACTATGTATTTCTACCTCATGAATGCAGATAAAATATAATTGTAAAATTTTATTTTTAAGTCATACAGCATTAAGTGTACAAAAATTGAGTGTGCTTTTAAAATGATTTAAAATACAACCACACAAACAAACAAAAGGATTCTTAGTTTCTGGTCCATCATCTATGATCCCTTCAGTGAACATTTATGAAAATTCTGTATTAATATCACTCCCTCAACCACCACGGGCAATCTCTCTCTCTCTCTCTCTCTCTCTCTCTCTCTCTCTCTCTCTCTTCTCCAGTCAGTTGTAGTCTCTCACTCAATTCCTGTCCTCAGTCTGGCAGGTGTGTAGCAGCAGACCACCCCCCCCACCCAAACACACACACACACACACACAAACACACAAATTCAGATTCTTATTATTCACGCTGTCACTCTGCCAGTCTACTAACCTCACACCCCGTACCGTACCTCACACCATGTACCTGAAGTACACACACAGTTATTACTCCATGTCCATGAAACCAAAACGCATATATAAATAAATACACACAAAAGTACACACAGGAGATGGCAAGGTGACACAGCCGGATGATCTACTAGCACACCAGTGCTGGGATGCTGAAAGACCAGACTGAACTGTGGGTGGGATCTTCAATAAGGATTCTAGTTAGTAACCAAAGTACAGAAAGAGGAAGAGCACTGAGATCAGTTCGTGACCTTTTTATGAATATGTTGTTATATATTGTTTAGGCACAATATTATTACTACTTATTACCTTCACCACACCACACCACACCCCCGTGTGATGTGATGCACTGCAGTCAGTCTGTCTCCAGATACACATGACCTACCAGGACCTTTTTAAGTCACTCCCATCCCGGAGAGCTACCATCTGTTCTGCACACTACAGTTTCTATAGATATTAGCTAGTGGTCATAACCGTCTGGGCCATTCATGAACCTTGACTTGCTTCAGTTTCCTATTTTTTCTTCTTTTGTCCTGGACATGTAGGGTCGTCTGCGAGCGTACGGCAGGGCCTACGACCTGTCCAGGTCCGAAAGGGCTGGGATCCACAAGTTGGCGGTTACCATGGCGCTGGACGGGGAGCCACTGGAGCGAATCGAGAAGCTGCTCGGGGTCGCCGTGGGGTCGACCGGTCTATCTCTCCGGGGTGCGGTTCAGGATGCGGTGGAGCGAATCATCTCCGCTCTGAGGTGAAACAGTGCTGCATTTTCACTACTTCACGTACTTCCTGTCAGTCATTCTTTTCTCCTGAGCTTTTATTATTTCCTGCTTTTTCTGCTGTCTTTCTTTAAAAGCCTGTTCCTCTATTAACCTGTGACAGGGCAGACCTGTTTAAGTCTGATTGAGTTAAACACAACGCCGACCTCTTACCTTGGCCTGTTCTCGATTTACCCTGACACCCCCCGCCTCCATTTTTTCCTCCCTCTCTATTCATGGATCACTGACTCCTTCACCCACTTTCATTTCTGTTTAAAATGCTTCTGAAACGTGTTGCCGGCTTTGGATTACAAAATCACCACACTTCTGCTGTAGCCGGCTTGATTTCAGGCGTCTGTGGTTTTTAAGAGCATCTGATTTCAGGTGTCTGTTGACTTTGTCGTTTACTATCTGAATGAATGATTACTTAATTTGTTTCAGACATTTGATTTCTGAATCTTAATGTCTGGATTCTTGGCTTCTGCTTGGAGTACTTATTGATTTCAGATGTCTGATGTCCTTTCAAGGATTGATTTGTATTGATTTTAGAGGTATGTTGTCTTTTTTAAGCATTGTAGATGTTTGATCTTAGACACTTATCATTGGATTTCAGAGGTCTGTTGCATTTTAATGACTTTAGATGTATGATTTTGGACCCTTGTCTGTGGATTTCAGATGTCTGTTGCCTTTTTTAAGAATTTATGATGTCTGTTGTTTAGATTTTAGAGGTCTGTTGTCATTTTTAAGAATTTTAGATGTCTGACTTCAGAGTTTTGTTTGTGGATTCCAGCTGATTTTAGATCTTTGCTGTAAATTGCAGACTTTGGGATTTCAGAGCTCTGTCTAGCTTTCAGACATTTCTTTACTTTTTGAATGACTTTAGACGTCTGTTGTCTGTGCATTCCAACTGTCTGTTGTCTGAAAATTTCAGAATTCTGTCTTCAGACTTTCTTGTGTGTGTATTACAGATTCCTCTGTGGGGCCCTTTTTTGAATCTTCAAAGGCCCTCCAAATCCCAATTTGGACATTATAGGGTCAAGGGAGATATATAACTCTTTACAAGAAGTCAGGTGTTTTGATGGCATACCTGCTCTACCAACCATGTGATAGACAGGATTATCTATGCCTGTCAAGTGGGTTGGTTGAAGGAATTTCTCACCACTGCTGTGATTGTGCCCTCTGCTGGATGGTGCCATCTGTGAATAATAAAGATGACTGTGTGACTCCCCCTACAGTGTGCAGATCCCTGCGAGATTCCTGGTTAGGGATCTGCAGTATTGGATAATAAAATACACGAGTAAACCCAAATGTGCACATGGAATGTATATATTTTTATCATCTTTAAATATGAAAATCAGTCTGCATGTTCACAGTATTCCTGGAGGGTTCACAAACTTTCTTTTCTAGCGGATGCTCAGCCATGGTCTGGTTGTTTCTGACTGTGATTTTTTTTTTCATGTGCCATCTGCTCACCGACTGCACAGATGATTGAAAATTTTGGGCTTCACTAATGTTGCATCATTTTCCATCATCTCTACAAGAGTAGACAGTTGATTTGCAGTACCAGCGATGATGATGAGGATGATGATGGGTCTTTTTATTTCAGCAGTAATGTCTTGCTGCATGTGTTTGACAGCAACCTGTCAGTACTTAAAGCTTATTTTTGGAAAGTTCTGACAGGTTATTTGTGCGCCTGTCACCCCTGGTATTGTCTTTATCACTCTCCGTTGAGAGCTGAGCATCGTAAAGGTCATACTTTTAACAGTGGAAGTTCCATCGTGTGGGCCGATTTTTCTGTGACTGCAATCTTATCTAGAAAAAGTAACTCACCCCTTTGTCTTTATTTACATAGTCAAGGACCTTCGGATCATTAAACAAATCAGCATGCCAGCTAACATCTTTGTCTGTGTGCTGAAAATGATTAAACTGTCACAGACATGCATTCTCAAATCATTTATGCTAGTAATTTTTGTCTGTGGATTCCAGATGTCTGTTGTCTTTTTTTAAGAGTTTCAGATGTCTGTTGTCTGTGGATTTCAAATGTAAAGGTGCTGGTTAAAAAATTACAATATTTTGAAAAAGTTGATTTATTTCAGTATCTCAGAAAATTAAAATATTGTGAAAAGGTTCAATATTGAAGACACCTGATGCCATACTAATCAGCTAATTAACTCCAAACACCTGCAAAGGCCTTTAAATGGTCTTTTGGTCTAGTTCTGTAGGATACACAATCATTGGGAAGACTGCTGACTTGACAGCTGTCCAAAAGACAACCCTTGCACAAGGAGAGCAAGACACCAAAGGCCATTACTAAAGAAGATAGGCTGGCTGTTCAAAGAGCTCTGTCTTCAAGCACATTAATAGAAAGGCAAAGGGAAGAAACAATGTGGTAGAAAAAAGTGTACAAGCAATAGGGATAACCACACCCTGGAGAGGATTGTGCAACAAAACCCATTCAAAAATGTGGAGGAGATTCACAAAGAGTGGTCTGCACCTGGAGTAAGTGCTTCAAGAACCACCATGCACAGACGTATGCAAGACTTGGGTTTCAGCTGTCGTATCATGAGACAGCGTCAGAAGTGTCTCGTCTGAGCTAAAGACAAAAAGGACTGGACTTCTGCTGAAGGGTCCAAAGTTATGTTCTCTTATGAAAGTCAATTTTGCATTTATTTTATATCAAGATCCCAGAGTCTGTAGGAAGAGATGAGAGGCACAGAATCAACTTTGCTTTAACCCTAGAGGTCCACTGTAAAGTTTCCACAGTTTTCACAGTTAGTGATGATTTGGGGTGCCATGTCATCTGCTGGTGTTGGTCCAAGGTCAACACAGCCGTCTACCAGGAAGTTTTAGAGCGCTTCATACTTCATGTTTCTAACCAACTTTATGGAGATGCAGATTTCGTTTTCTAACGAAAGTGCCTAAGCTAAGCTAGACAGGACTAAGCTACCGGTGCCTTGTTTAGGGACCATGATATCCCTGTTCAGAATTGACCAGCGAACGCCTCTGACCTCAACCCCATAGAGAATCTGTGGGTTATTTTGAAGAGGAAGATGTGATACGCCAGACCCAACAATTCAGAAGAGCTTAAGACCACCATCAGAGCAACCTGGGCTCTCATAACACCTGAGCAGTGTTGGCCAACATTTCAAAAATCCTTTTTTGTATTGGTCTTACATAATATTCTAATTTCCTGAGATATTTTCATTGTGTACATACTGTCTACTTGCACTACTCTTTATGTAGATAATACTGTACTTGCACTTCTGGTTAGATGCTAACTGCATTTCATTGGCTCTGTACCTGTACTCTGCACAATGACA
>JAYDZF010000005.1:6416682-6431391 GCA_034509105.1 Microcambeva barbata
ATATCAATAGATTATTGGTCAAGCATTTAAACACCAAATTATTAAAACAATATTGTTTACATATAAAATATAATACTGTAGACATTTTGGATTACTGTAGACAGAACACAAATCAACCTTAGAGGACAATTTTGACATGTACACAAAGTCTTACAGACACCTTGGGTGTGAATTTAGATATTTACACTTCACAAAAAACACACTTCCAGTTATCTGGGTGCTGGACAATGAGCATGTCTTAAAAGTGTTACACAGTAAAGAAATGTCATACAGTGCTGGTGTTTGTTACTAGAGATTTAAGTAAGTTGGTAAGTTGGTAAGTTTTAGAACATCCTAATTTTTCAGGGGTTTTTTTTCAGTTTTTACTGCATTTCAAGTTGTTCAAGTCAAATGAATAGCTTGAAATCATATCAAGGTGGGTGCTGAACTGACAAAGATTACCCAAAACTGAAAAATATTGTACATTTCAGAAATATACAAAAAGGTCTCTTTCAGGAATTAACAATTAACAAAAGCCATTCTGCAGCAATGAAGGTAAATCAAGCATTGAACGCTGGTGATATAAATACCTTCAAATATTCCAACTTTTCTTGATTGTTTAGAACCCTTAAAACCTGCCTGAAAGAAGTGCTAGATCACACTGTGGTACCACCCACTCAAGAGCATCAGCTGAACACTGTTGTACTGCAGAAAGTAGTGTGTTGCTCCACAGATGGAAGGAAAAAGTCAATTAATGATGAAAGAGAGGCAGACCATCATAACATTTAAAAATGTAGGTCTTTCTACAGCGAAATTGCCAACAAAGTCAAGGTAAATGTGAGTACAGTTTTCTTTACCATCAAAATGCACTCAGAAGCTGGGGGAAACTCTGACATTAAAAGGTCTGGTAGACCCAAAGCCACAACTGAATCAGAGGACAAATGTCTTACTTAACAGCTTAAGAGAAATAAGAATAAGACAAAGAGGCTTGGAGATATTGGTCTGGAGATGTTTTGCTGGATGCAGGGTTGGTGACTTGTACAGAGTGAGAGGTACCCTGAACCAAAACAGCTACCACAGCATTCTGCAGAGCCATGAAATACTCTCTGGTATGTGCCAAGTGGGTCAGGGTTCATCCTACAACAAGATAATGTCCCAAAACAATTTTTCCAAGCTATTCCAGAACTACCTCAGGAAAAAGAACAAGATGGTAATCTTGAAAACATAAAGCGGCCAGCACACTTATCCAGATTTAAACCCCATAGAGCTGGTTTGGAATGAATTGGACAGAAGAGTGAAAGCACTGTAACTTGAATCCATTATTTCTTTTAAACTCCTATTGCTTACTTGTACTATGCTTTCATTTGAGTGTGCTATGAGACATTAAACTGAACAGTTTACAATAAAAAATGGAACATTTGTGGTGTTCTAAAACTTTTGACCGGCAGTGTATATGCTTTCTAGTGTGTTGCAGACGTACATTATAATTTATAATGCAATCAGATAAAGATATATTGTACACGTTTCTAAATCTGTAGTGTAATATTCTATGTATGATGTAACGCAGGGGTAACAATTTATTTCAGCCCACTGGACCACTATTAAAATTATTTGCTTCAGGGAATGGTACAGTACATCTTAACATTTAATTTAAAACTTATAAAATATATATTTTAAAGGATTGTCACAAAACACACATTTTATCCAGATAGTGTGAGTACAGCATAGGGCTATCCGTTTGAATCCAGGGTCTGAAGCCACTATTTGTCCCTTGAGCAAGGCCCTTAGCCATGTCTTCTCCAGGGGCGTTGTGATATGGACTCTGCACTCTGACTCCAACTTTAAAAGAAATTAGGAAAAAGAATTTCATAGTGCTTTACTAAACACATTTTTCATCACTAATAATGATTTTTTTATGGTTTAATTGTGACATACATGTTTTCGTGCATTTTAAAGCTTAGGCTTTTTGAACAAAATTATTTACAAATTTTGTTACATAAATATTAGCATAAAATCAGCTAAATGTACCCTACTTACATCAAAGAAAATGCACTTACATGAATGACAGTATGTACATATGTACAAATTACAAAGGAGTAACATCGATACAGTGATACGAGCCGGTCTGTGGTAAGTGGTGTAATGATGTAACAGAGATCGTTTTAAACAGAACAATCTGTTTGCATGAACATTAATTAAGAATAAGAATACTATTTTCATCACTTTGCAGTGAAAGCTTGAGAGCCGGGGACGTTCACAATAACACACAGTTCCAATGCTTTTTAATACTAAACACAACTATTTCAACTGTTCCTAAAAAGTGAGCTTCAGAGTAAATAAAGTGCTACTGTTTCTAAGCCTTAACTCCTGCCTCCTTGTTGTTGGTTGTTAAGACAGCTGCTGCTCCATAGTAACTGTGACTGGTTAACAGCTTTCCAGCCAAAGCCACAAGCGGAACAATGGTTCGATTCAGTATAAAATTAGGCATTTGTAGGTATTTATTGGAACATAACCCTTGCAAAAGTTAGGTGTTTATTGTATTTGTACAGTATAAATGACAAATATATTACTCTTATAAAAAGGATGATCTATGATCTATAAATATTAATTAACATCTAATTTAGAATTCATTTAATGCAAAACAACTTACAGCAGTGTGACAGTTTATTGTGCTAGCAATTGAGGGTTATGGGCCTTGCAAACATTGATTATCTGGCAGTGGGCCTTTAACCAGCAACCCTCTGTGTGTTTTTGTACAGTATGTCAATTTACATTAATTCTTATGGGAGAATAAATTTAACATACAAACATTTTGACTTAAGAACAACCCTTTTGGAGCTAATTAAATTTGTACGTTAATTGTAATTCAATAACAGCTTAATGACCTATTTTTCTGTATAATTTCGTGGTAAATTCAGGCTACCCAGACTCACAGTAGTAGAACTCTACTGCATCATAGCATTGTGCATTCGTGTGTGCCTAGTAATGTATAATTCAAACCTCTGCTCTTAGGTTCCTGTGGTACATGAGTTCACTCTGCCACTGTCCATTTGTGAAAAAAAGACTCCCCACTGCGGTCCCTGATAACCAACCCAGTGCCGTTTTACACAACCACCGTACACAACCACTGTATGCAATAGCACATGCAGTCTTGTTCAACTAAATAGAAATTGTCCAACCATCATGACTGGTTAATATAGAATATTAATATAAAAACGAAACCAGGCCATTTGGGTCTCACCTTGAGTGGCTGCAGAAACACTGAATCAATTCCCCTGGATACATCTGCTTTGAGTAAAAATGTGCCGTGTTTGTTGCCCTCCCATTGTCAGTTCAGCATCTGGTGTAAGTGTGACGCAGGCTAGCAAAGCTCATGGCAATTAGATCCACATTAACATGTGCGCATTAGCAAGTCTGGCGGAGATTGATGAGTAAAAAATGGATTGATAATTAGATCGTTTGTAACGGCACCGTTTAGGAGAACAAGAGATTAAATCGTCTCTGCTCTCATTGCGGAAAAACGATTACAATCCAATATCTACTCATCTCGTCTGTCGCAATGTCTCAGGCATCACAGACAGACAATAAAAGAAATAAATAAAACAGAATTAAATTACATGAATAAAACTTACATTCTAATTAAGGTTTGTGCTGTGGATGGTGGGACACAGCGACACAATGGTTAGAGTAAGCTTTGAGAGGTTCTCTGAAAAAGCTTGGTTTGTTGCCTTGATTGCGTGGAAGAGAACAACCAAGTACTACCCTGGCTTCATAATACCCCAGACTTGAACCCAGTAGAACATCTGTGGGAACACCTCGATCATCATGTTCTCTATGGATCCTTCTTCATTCGCCTCTAGCAGCTGCACAGCTGTCAGCATGGCTCCAGGCACATGTGACAACCTACCTCGATCTTTTTTGAGTCATCTAATAGGATCTCAGTGCCACAGTTAGGCTGTGTGGGTATTATAACGGAAGCTAAGGTAACCTCAACTAAATCGACATATTGTGTGCTTGATGTTAAAATCAATCATTCACAAAACACAAAACACACACACACACACACACACACACACACACACACACACACACACACACACACACACACACAAGCAAGGGGAAAACAATTAGCATCCCTGCTGAGTGTGAAAACAGGTTTTGAGGGTAGTAGAGAAGTAGCAGAAATAACCAGTTTGATTAACAGTGTGAGGTTCAAGTCACCGGCAGAAATGGAGGTAAAATTACACACACATATCACAAACCCCCACCCACCCCAACAACCCCATATATTAGACACATATATATTAGAACATTTCTACAGACTTCCCTTTATTATGTACTCCCAACTTTCCAAAAAGGTGCAAATAAGGATCTGATTGTACAGTAGGTAATTAATTTGAGACTGTTCACAACTTGGCTCACTGGGGATCCAATGGTTATGCTAAACTGAAAAACTGCATATTTTTATTTATATTTAATATTTTTATATTTATCCACTGCTCCAATTACTGATTTGGCATAGTTTTTTTTTAATCTGATGCCTTTCTTGACACAAACCTCCACAAAAGTTTATGCATCTTAGTGGCTAGCTACCTATAGGAGAATTCAGTGTCTCCATTTAATCTGGCTGCATGTTTTGGGACTGTGGCCAGAAACCAGAGTACCTAAAGAAAACCCACACAGACACAGAGAGAACATGTAAACTCCACTTTGAAAGGACCCACAGCCTCTCCTGGGGATTGAACCCGGGACTTTCTTGCATAAAACATGAGCTATGTATACATTGATTACTAATGCTGTTTACTCTCCAGGTGTCAAGAAGACCACTGACACATCCAGACTAAATAATGAAGAACTACAATTATTGGTATTGCGATAGGAAGCCCAACAAGCTTGTGGTCGAGCATTTATTTAATTTTTGTATAGAGCATTTTGCCTTTAATTATGGGAGATTAGAGAAGCAGCTATTAAGTGTCTTGTGCATCTGATCAAGCTTTTAAGGTTTATTTTATACGTCTGATGCAGACAGTAATTGGCTTCCTGTGAAATAAGGGTGAGTCAGATCTACTTTGTTGGTGCAAATGGCATGTATCAGATATGCTAAACACACACACACACACACACACACACACACACACACACACACTATGCTTGTGAGGATCAACAATCAACCAGCCGCCAAATGTAACGCCAAAAAAAACATTAACACAAGCATGAAATTGCTTTCCTGTCAGGTCCTCAAAATTACACACACACACACAAACACACACACACACACACACGCACACACACACACACACACACACACACAGAGTTAAAATTTTAATAAACAAAGAGTAAATGCACTAACTGGGTGTGAACCAAGAGCTCTAGCATGCATATCCCACATTAACTTGAGAAGTCAGGAGTACAATTCTGAACAAACACTGCTAAACAAACAATAAGCTGGACCTTATGTTCTAGACGATGTAGTAAATTAGCGTAATACATGAGCATGTATGTTGCCGTGTGATTATGAAATTATATTTCCTTTTCTGGTACCATGACGACAGCTGCATCCTGACATTTGACACTTGTTTAACTCTTGCTAGAAACCTCATTTATCAGTTGATCTATATCTTGTGCTTCTTTTCAATGAAAGGCACAGTACCACCACATTTGGTGACCTCACAAGAGAAATCTCCTATGTATTATTATATCTGCTGTGAAATTTAACCTTTAGAATAGAATTACACATATACAGATTTACAGAACAAAATTCCTTCTTCACATATCCCAGTTTGTTTGGAGGCTAGGGTCAGAGTGCTGGGTCAGCCATAATACGGCACTCCTACAGTAGTAGCAGAGCCTGCATTTGAACCCCCAATCTCTGGTTGATAGCTTAAAGCTCTACTTACTAAGCTACCACTGGCCCAAGGGAAGGTTTATTCAAGGTTTGTGTTCAGTGATTTAATATGTTTTATTTGTTGGTAATCTATAGCCTAGTGGTTAAGCTGCAAGACTGGAAAACAGAAGATCATTGGTTAAAAAACCCCACTACTACAAGATAAATGAAAATTAAATTAAAATGCCAGATTTACTTTGACTGTTATTAGATTGCAGAAAATTTGAACCTAAGATATTTCATCCGCTCAACATAATTTCATTTGTTAATAAACCTCAATTCTTGCACTTCAGACCTGCACCTGTTTGGAGAGGAGCAACTTCTTCCTAGTAAGGCTAAAAAACCAAAACAATATCTTGGATGATATGGCCAGAGAATCATTTTGGCTATGAATGTGAGAGAAAATGAAAGATTGAAAATCATTTGCATATTTTTCTCTCAAAAGTCCATATCATTACATGAATTAAATAAACAGGAGTAAATCAGTGTTTAAAAGCCAAACAGTTAAGTTTAAGCTGCACATCCTTAGAAGGATCCCTCAGAAGGTACTGCATCAACACTAACTGATATGACCACATAAGCAAGGGATTATTTTGGCAAAACCTTTGTCAAGCACTGCAATACAGAGTTACGTGCACAGATACCATTCAAAACCTTATTGTGTAAAAAGGAATCCCTATGTTTACCATGCCCAGAGTCGACATTGACTTCTCTGGGCTTCAAGAGATCTAGAACTGATCCTCACACTGTGGAAATGAGTATTGTGGTCAGATTTGCAGGAAGAATGGAACAAAATAAAATCTGCAACACTAAATTTCTTGATATATTTGATGCCAAAATATCTTTTAATTATAGTGAAAAGGAATGACAAAATTACAAATTGATAAATGTTTTACTGTCCCAACTTTTTGGTAAATGATTAACAAACAGGTGCAGGGTGCCAAACCATAGCAGGGCATCATATATTTAGCTTTTTAATCAACATCTAGAAATAAAATTCAGCCAAACTGCATGCTTTTTAAAGGTAGAATGAAATCACAGACACACAGATAAAGCCAGGTTAAAAGCCCAGGTCCCTTATGCCATGTGGCCCCTTCTCAACCTGACGCCCCATTGTCCCACCCTACCAACGGAACACAGACTAAGAACACTGAGTCTGGATACTATTCTTGCCCCACTAATTCTTTTTTACACACAGCACAAGCACATGTGAAAGAGAAATATTAAAGACGACCCTGAGGTCTGATCCTGACTCGTGGTGATTGATTGCGGATCAGAGGGATGCTGACCTCACACCTCAGCTTTCTCAATTCATCTAGACATGTTCAAGCAGACAAGTGCACAACTGCTGCCTGAACGCGGTACGTTTAAAGAAAGATGGCTGTGCCATAAAATAGGAAAGGCTTCTATTTTTAGATGCTGCGGCACTAGTGATTTCATGTTTGAGTCCAAGAGTGGGACCGGCAGCAGGACCCTGAGCACTCTGGATGAAATACAACAGAAGAGAATGCAAATGGGTTTCCGTGAGCCGATGACCGTGACTCGATAGTTAAGTCAGGAGGAGCGTCTGGGTGAAAGAAGAAAAAAAGAGGTGTTTTTCTCATCCTTTACCTTTTGTTGTGGCACCAGGGAGACAAATGAGCCGATTAGACCTTTCCTTGCAGGGAGACATGGGCACGCCTGTAGAACTGAGCTCCATTAAACCCTTCCTAAATGTTGTGCTCGTTGTTTGTACTTGATGAGACTTTGTAGGAAAAAACACTTGATGGGTAAAATGCCTTTTTGGTTCAGTGAAATTTTCTAATGAAACATAATGATGCTGCCAGACAAAATTCAAATGGTTTTCGGGCACTCATGTGGCACAGTGATCTGTTACTGGGCTGGCTGAGAATCATTGGCTATATGTTAGCAGTAGTTGGGTATGTGTGGGGGCGATGGAATGCTGCCCTGTCTGGAATCTTGCCTAGACCTTAGGGCAGGGTTCCCAACTGGTAGGTTGTCAGATGGTTGCCAAAGGTTTTTAAATATTTCACTAATAATTTATTTTAAATAATTAATGTATAAATTAATAAATAATATTAAACATATAAATGAAATTATAATATGACATTTATGTGATATGACATTTAGGTGCAAAGTGTGTAGGTGGTGTGTGTAGGGTTGCCAGGTTGAATGGTATTCTGTCTGACTGATTTGGACATCGGCCAGGAAAAATGCTCTTTGATGAGTGTGTGTCCTATCATAAATAATGCATTTAAATAACTTGGTGTGCAACATCAAACGCATACATGCAAAATACTTTGCCCTTTAAAATGTATAATAACTGATATGTCCATTTTAATATATTTATTTGTAGGTCATGTTTTTTTTCATCCTGTGTCATTTTGGATGGTTGGACCCTGCACAATACGCCGCGAAAAGTCTTTTTTCTTGCCTTGTGCCTGCATTGTTAAAAAACCAATAATGCTTATGCCGATGGGTTAATATGAACTCAAAAAATTAAAAGGAACTGTATATTAACGAATGAAATATTCCAGTTGAACATCTTTCTTCATTACCTAATGGGATGCTTTGAGAACAAAAAAACATAAAAATTATCTATTTAAATCAAAATTTGTATATCTTGGAGGTCTGGATTTGGAATCATACTCAAAATTAAAGTGGGAGATGTGCCTGTATGATGTCCTTACAACACTATGGCATGCTCCTGATGAGGTGGCGGATGTTCTCCAGAAGAATCTCTCCCCAGACCTGAATTAAAGCATCAGTAAACTCCTGGACAGTCTGTGGTGTAACGTGGTGTTGGTGGATGGAACAAGACATGATTTCCTAGATGTGCTTGATTGTATTTAAGTCTGGGCAGGCCAGTCCAGAGCATCAATGCCACATGAGGCCTAGGAACCCATGGCCCACTGCACCAATATATGGTCTCACAATGGGTATGAGGAACAAAGAAATGCCTCCCCACACCATTACTGGACCACTGTCAAAGCCGTCATGCTGGAGGATGTTGCAGAGAGCAGAACGTTCACCATGACATCTCTAGACTGTCACTTCTGTCACATGTGCTCAGTGTGAACCTGCTCTCATCCGTGAAGAGCCCAGTGTGCCAGTGGTGAATCTTGGTGTTCTCTGGCAAATGCCAATCACCCTGCAGATTGTTGGGCTGTAAGCACATGCTCTCTTTGTTATTTGAACAGATTAACGGCAATAGTCTCGTAGTCTCAAAAGGAGGCTTTAGGTCAATTACTGGCACATTGCTATCTTGGCACACAGGTGTGAGACAACAGTCAACAGCTTAAGTCAGATGTTCATTACTAACTTGGCAGTCAATTGTCAACACAGATGCATGCCTGCATGTCCACCCCCGCTTGTTACGCACAGTTGGACACAGCAGTGCAAAAACCCATAGCAAGAGCCCATTACATGAACAATAACCCGAAAATAAAAAATAAAATAACTTTATTTCACATTATTCTGTTAGGGGACAATGGCTATAATTTAAAGATCTGGCTGATTACACCGTATACCATGCTTACAATAGTGTATGAAATGGCTTTCAATTGAAAGCACACCAAGCAGAGGTCTCCAGTCACCAGTAGCCTGTTAATTAAATGACAGGACTGTGTTTATATAAGGATCATTCAAAGTCAAGAATGGTAGCACCGTTTAGCACCTCCCATACCCCCCCCCCACCACGCACACACCAGTAGTGTCAAAAGCCTTTTTAATGTTGGTTGGTGTGTGTGTGTGTGTGTGTGTGTTGGGGATGGGGGATTGTGGTGTATTTTAACATGTTAAGTCCTAACTAACCCAGGGATGCCCAAACTTTCGTAGCTTGAGATCTTCTTTCTATTAACGAAACAATGTCTCTGCAGCCTTCTCCAAAACAAAACTTTGAGCTTTGTTGTGCACACATTTTTACAAACAGTGTAATTTACGTAAGAAAAAAAAATCAATGAAAACTTTTTAGATTAACAGGCTTTCAGACAGTCTGTGGTATAATTGCAAATTATAGACCAAGGCAAATTAAAAACCCAAAACCGGAGTGGACTTTCAGTGTTATGTGTATTCTCCTATCGACCAAGTCAAATGGATTCATTTGCAAAGCAATAACAGAGCCACATTTATTTACATTGAAAATATCAGTTTTTTTCAATGTCGCATGCCGTCGCCTGCATGATGCTGCCCTTGGGCAGCTGCCCATGGAGCCCATACCTGAAACTGCCACTGGGTGTACTGGTGCACAATTGTATTTTAATATACTTTAATGCACTCATTTGCAGTTTGATCACTGCTTTTGACTAATTTCTCCACCTCTAGAGTGCTCGTGCACCTTCACAGCATGAACAAGCATGTCAATTTCCTTTGTGGAGAGGCGTTAGACACGTTGAAGTAGCTACTCCGCTGAAATAGTAAATGCGCCAAAGTCAGACCGCACCGGACTTAAACAGAATGGAAAGTCACATGCTGATTGGTTCATTGCACATTAAGCCCAAAACACACCCACGAAGAGAGTTAGTTCATCCCTTTGCACGTTTCACTTTGCACAAAACATACTGTTCCTGTTGTTAAATTAGCAAAATCTGAATTCACGCTTGCAAAGCATGGTTCACGGCTCAACAGTGATTGCTAAAACAGGGCCCAGGTTTGATATGTTTGGTATGGAAATGAACCAGTAGTCTGCCCTGAACTTAACCCCCTGAACACCTTTGGATGAACTGATATGTCAACCCAAGACCATTCCTTCTAGTTAATCATATCTCACAAATACACATCTGACTGAATTATCAAAAAATTCCTCCAGACTTTGGCTGTATGTATACATACTTTTTTCCGTGCATTATTCTTCTAGTCACTCACACATTTAAAGAGCATGTTCTC
The DNA here is from genome assembly GCA_034509105.1 of Microcambeva barbata. Classification (NCBI taxonomy): domain Eukaryota; kingdom Metazoa; phylum Chordata; class Actinopteri; order Siluriformes; family Trichomycteridae; genus Microcambeva; species Microcambeva barbata. The sequence continues at coordinate 6,427,430 of JAYDZF010000005.1, forward strand.
ATTTTTTTACATGGCTCGTTGCCCCACTACCCTCAATTCCCATGCGTTAAAGACAAACAGTACCCAACATCAGAACATGAGAAAAGGAAGAAGTCACTAATCAAAAGAAAACAGGTTACTAAGTGGCAGTCATTCAGACCGTGGATTTATGAGAACTTGCTGGGAATACACTGGGCATGTTTCATAACGATTCTGAACCCGTTTCAACATGTGCACATGACCGTTAGTGCAACGTTTCCCACGCTTCAAGAAACCAGCTTAACCCGCTTTCCTTACCTGTCTCCTAATTTCTCTCCTAGGGACTCTGATAGTACTGAGATGCTAGACACATGCAGATGCAGTCATCATTTTTGTCTATATGCTGGTTGATGTACTGATTACATTCTTACTTTTACATTTAAACATTTAAGTGGGATATCACAAGGACGAAACCTTATTTATTATCGCACACACACACACACACACACACACACACACACACACACACACACAGAACAAAGGACCTTATTTGAGTAATAACAGTGATAATAATATCAGTACGTAACTGATGAAAATAATAAAAGTAAGTACACTAATGTAACTTGGTAAGTAAAGTTTGTACGTAACCTATGGAAGTAATAAAAATGTTTGTGACTTATATAGGTAATAAAAGTAAGTACACTTATGCAGCATATGGAAGTAATACAAGTAAGTAGGTAACTTGTGTAAGTAATATAATAATTACAGAATAACTTATAAAAGTAAGACAAAGTGAATTATAAAGCACTTCTATTCTAAAGGTGGCATGGTGGTTTAGTGGGTAGCACTGTTGCCTCACAGCAAAAAGGTCCTAGTTAACCCATATCCATGGGGGTTTCCTCCGCATACTCCTCCCACAGTCCAAAGACATGCTACCAAGTTTAGGTGTTACCTTGTGCCTTGCACCTGTTGAAAAGCTGGGATAGGCTCCAGCACCCCTCCCCAACCCTAATTAAGATTGGGGGTTAAAGATAATGAACTGAACTGAATCTATATATAACTACAGTATCTCTAGTCCTGCTATAGCTTTTATAGCTTTATTATAGAGAGCAATCATATTCCTAAATAATTTGTGACTTGTAGAGAGTAGCTCTGTCTTGAAATTCATTTTCTACCAAACCAACAGCCAGTATAGAGTGAGGGTCAGTGTAATGAATTCCCTATTTGGATTAGCTTAAATTCTTAAAGCTGCATCTTGAATCAACTGTCTGTTTTGGAGGTCCAGTCAGGAGATCATTACCAATTCTAAAAGATATATGTTTTTTAAGGTCTTGTTTTGACATGAAGTCTAATCATGGCAATATTTCGAAGACAGGCGACTGGTAACTGAACACCATTTCAGATCACTGTGACGAACTAGCTTTCTTAAAACAAGAGGTTTTAGTACATGAACATGGATAATATGTATTTAATAAGAAAGCTAGACAGATGGATAGCTGTAAGATTTATATTTGTACAGCTGTGACAAGTGTTTTGTAGAACACTTGAGGGGACGCATGTATAGATTTTGTATGTCTAAAATGTGTGGATAGTTCCAACAGAAGTATAACCTAGCGAAAGGATTTTCGTCCCCTGTATGAACTAAGACCAATGTACGTAAGTAAACCCTTACATCATTTTAACTATTTGAAGTGTTTATTTTTTTAATTCTGCTGGAATTTCAAAAATAAATAATCAATATGTCCTAAATCTAGCCTTTCCGCATATAACAAAAGAAAAGCAGTTACTGTGAGTGAACCCAGACTATGAGTATGTACCGCATAAGCAAAATCAAAACTAATAAGGTACTGGGGGTCACTCATTTCTCTTTATCCTCATAAATAATAACCAATACCAGCAGCAGCCTATGCACACTAATAGAAAAGCCAGCAGAGCATGACTGTATTTACAAGGACAGCATAGTATTTTTCTCTCTCTCTTTCACACACAGACACACACAAATAAAGTGTCATACTCTATTTCCAGTGCATATAACCTTGAATCTATAAATAATGCATCAGAATTATTAATCAGAAGGAAAAATGGCAAGTAAAGGAATATTTATACGCTGCAAATTGATAGGAGTGTTTTGTCCGTGGTGAACAGATCAAATTGAGTTTCACTGAAAAAAGTGAAATGATCTAAGGCTTAGGGCCAATGAGCTAAAGATCAGCAAAACTAAACAGTAGACTGGAAAAACATGTTTCATTTCTGGTAAATAATTGTGGGATTAAATCTGGTAGTTTTTTGCTTGGAACAGATTGGGCCACTTAATACAAATTTGATTACCAAAGCCTGTGTGCATGATACCGCTTAATCTTATTATGGTTTTAATTGCCAAAAAAATCTAAAAAGGGATACAATATTCTTTTAGCAATATAATGTACAAACTCACAAATAAGTCATTGTAAATGAGTCTCTTGATCTGGAACTCAGTGTCCTTAAACAACTTTAGCAATCCCGGGAAAAGGATCCAGTGAAGCACATTTAGATTTAGATTTGTGAAAAGGTTCATTTAATTTTTTTTTAGAATCCATGCCAATGGACTATATCTAATATAAGAGCTAAGGGCGCTATTATTAACCCAGGACTATTTTAGTATTTCTATTAAATTAGCCAGTCGTAATGTGTTTAGTTGGGTTCCGTTCAGGGCTCTGTGCTTACTTAGCGGGTATAGTTTGTGGATGTGTTTAGCATTAGTTAAATGCTAATAAAAGTATTCATAGAGAAATGGTATGTTATTTAAGTATATTACACAGTGGTTGTAGCAACAAGTAATATTTAGAAATTACATGTTATTTCAATATACTACACCACGGTTGTAGCCACATTGGGCCCTATTTTAGCTATCTTTGGCGGCCAACTACGTCAACTACACAGCGTGATTTAAGGCATGGGAACGATGGGAAAAGTACACTTTGCATGAAATGCTCAAAGGGGTTGTATTAAGTCTCTTAATTATTCAAGTGTGCTTTGGGAGTAACTTGCCATTCCCTTTAAGAGCCTGGTCTGACTTTGGCGGATTTTCTATTTCCTATGCTTCTCAGCAGAGAAAATTGACTTCCTCATTCACACTGTGAAGATGCGCGAGCACTTCAGTAATGGAGAAATGAGTCAAAACGCAGTGATCAAATAACTTCAGAGTGAGAGGCAAAGTTTCCAAACACAAAATGATTGTGCACTAGTACATCATTCCTGACTTAAATACCCCTTATATAAACACTTGGCCTATTTATCAAATCATTTCATCTACTTACAAGTTTCACCTGTGTTTACTGATCCCAAGATCCCAAGAAATATGTCAAACGCACCTCATGCTATTTCAATGATGCAGACGAAAGACATGAATAGACTGCTCACAGGATGTAAGATGTTATTTACTGGCATTTATGATAGCATAGTGGATAGAGGACCTTTAGACCTACTGCTGGAAGGTTGCAACCACTGTAGGGCCCTTCATTCTGACTGTTCTAGTGCCAGCGTACAATTGTTGTACTGTGCATGTGTAACAGTATAAATGACAAATAAAGGCAGTCCATCTATCCACACTGGTAGCATAAAACTAAATGTTTTACAAATTCATCTTATTATTATTGCATTTTGCAATGCCCAGCATGTAATATTAGTTATAACCAGAAATTCATATTTAATAATTGTATTAACTGACTACATGTCACCTTGTAGCCAAATGTATTGATGTCAGATGCCACAGTGTGTCTATGATGGTTATTAAACACTTAAAACCTGTGCCAACCAACCCGGATATCCCCAATAACAAGATGGTTTAAAGCCTTAATGCTAATATTGATTCTGAGTTGCATCTGCCAATCCCTGCTTTATGACAGAAAACTCATTTCTTCCCTCATGATCCATACTAATGCAAAATAGAAATTATTTTGCATGTTAAAATAAGGCAACCAAGGTGCAGATGTGCATTTACAATATGACCAGACAGATTTATGATG
>JAYDZF010000005.1:6478809-6492749 GCA_034509105.1 Microcambeva barbata
GAGCTAGAAGGCGGGGCTAAGGGAGCGAGTGACAGGAGAGGAGAACGGAGGAGAGACAGGCGCAGGATTTCTTACAAAATCCTTCTGCACTTTGTATTTTTTAACAACCTTTTAACAACCCTTAAAAGATGTGCAACAGAACAGTTGAGTGTGTCAAATTTTTCATATCAAAATTCTCTGTTCTCTGTTCTGAAAGTTCAGAACTGCAGGTAAGCCAGTACAGCACCAGTACACTATTTTTCCGGCACCCATGCCAGTGACTTGAAGAAAGCTTTGATGTCTCAGTCAACCACAATACACATATTTCACTTTGTTATGGTCCATGCTAGACTTTCTTGACATCACTCATAGGTTCCAAAGAGCTCAACATGTAGAACCCATACGAAAGCTATGACAGGCTTGACTTGAAAGATTGATTGATAACAACATAAACTTGCTAATTTGTCTAAGTTGTAAGCTGTTTTGCTGGGTTTCGTGTTGCTGGCATGCTGACTCATATTCTTTAGAACTACACTTGGGTGTAAAATTGCATCAGACTGCTTAAAAATCAATGCTCGATGGAGCTGTGAGATATTAAAAGCAATAAGTAGTCTAGAGATTTGCTGTGTGTTTCTAGAGATGTTTTTTGTAGAAAGCTGGAACTAGCTGTGAGTAGGTTTGAATTTGATGTTGATAAAGATAAAGACAGCAGATTGTGTTTGTAATTCACTGGATATCAAAAGCTTGTATGACCCTTCAAACCCAATATTACACACTGACCATTAAAAAAAAAAAAAAAAAAAAAAAAAGAAAACGACTAATAGCCTTATAGCTAACGGTAGAATTATTATATAGATAACAAGACCTGAATTTATTGAATACTTGCTTGATGACAACTTTCAATTGTGAGAGGCACACTCAACCAATTTGGGTATGAATTCATCCTTATAATGACAATATGACATGTCACATGGCTAGGAATTCCCAAAATTTTGGGTGAAAAACATGACCAAGTACTACCCCCCTTTCCCCAGACTTGAACCCAATTAAGCATGTGTAGGACCACCTCGATAGTCATGTTGGCTCTGTGGATCCTCAGTTTAGATCCAATGAACCAGGCTTATGTTAAAAGGTTGTGAAGCAATCTTGGACCATGGGATCACCTTTAGGACTCCATGCCAACTGTTAACTGAGGCTGTTTTGATAGCAAATGTGAAGGGCCGGGCATAATAATACTGCTCACAACTATACAACGAGCAAATATACAATGAGCTTTATTCACTGCAATAAGATTATGCTGCTACCTAGAGGTAACAGTAGCTGTGAAAAGGCTTTTTCGAGTGACCCGTCTGGTAATACATAGCCTTCGGAACGGTACCCAGTGGTTGGGGACCTCAGGTTTAGCCATAACTATTAATCACGTGTCGAACCCATTTTTCCGACTTCAAACATCAGTTTTGATGATAAAATGTTCCCTTGCTGCCTAATATTAACACATTAACAGACGCTGTGATGATTTTACAGTTCAAGCTGATAACATAAGATACATATGTAAAAATGCAGGGTTATATCATTGTAGTTTTTAAGGAATGGGGTAAAGTTTAGGGTAAAAGTTGCAGCTATTCAAATCAAATCTATCTTGAATTTTGACCCACAGAATCTCTCAATACTTGACTCACCATAACTCTTCAACAACAATAATGTCCTCACCTCATCAATCAGTCTGGGACTCAGATCAGCCCCCCCACCTGGGCAAAAGACAGACTGCTGTAAATTGCCTGCATGGTGGAGAATGATCTGGACAGCAGCACCTATCAATCAAGAAGCTGCAGGACAACTGGAATTAAAAGTGAACTAAAATTGTCACTGATCCCAGGGCCTGGAAACCACATGGCTCTGGGATCAGACTTAATAGTGAGATTCTTGGTTTGGTTTGAGCTAGCACTTGCTATATTAAGCTTATTTTATGTGTTGTTCAGGTAACATTTAAAATTAAATTAATTCAATTTATTTATTAACTTATTTATAACAAACTTTGTGATGCTCTGATCAATTCAGTAAAGAAAAATGTCTTCTTGTGGTAGCAAAATGGTATTTTGAACAATGCTACTCACCACAGTAAATAAGATTTTAATAAAAAATAAATAATAATTCATCTACATCAGTCCTCTCAGTACTACATGGTCATCCACAACCAGCCACAACCCACATTTTTTCCTGGATTTTTTAACCTGACACAAAAACACAAGCAGTGCATTTTCCTCTTTCTGTTTTGCACAAAATGCAACTTAAAGATTTTTCAACAAAAGTTCATTTCTTGTTCTGTGTCTGTAAAAATAGTTCATTTAATAATCAATATTGTTTGCCTGTGACCAAAACGTGCATTGCACTGCTTGATTTTGGGGTGTGGTAGCATGTCTATGCTTTCTTAATGATGAGAAAAGTACACTCTGCTGTGCTAAAAGCACAAAGGGGATTTACTAAGTCTCTTAATTATTCATGGTGTGTTTTGGGCATAACGTGCTATAAACCAGTGTGTGTCACTTGCCATTCCCTTAAAGAGTCCGGTGCGGTCTGACTTTGGCGGATTTCCTATTTAAGTGGTGCAGATAATTGAAATTGAACTTGTCCAATGCTTCCCAGCAGATCAAAATAACCTGCTTGTTCATGCTGTGAAGGTGCAGGAGCACTCCAGTGATAGGGAAATGAGTCAAACGCAGTGATCAACTAACTCCAAAATGAGCGCCTTAAAATCAAATCTATCAAACCTATTTCATTTACTTACCAGGCTACAGGTGACTCCTGTTAAATTACACGCACTGTTATAGCCATGATATACCGTGTAATCGGCCAGGTCTTTAATCTATACCCATTGTTTCCTAATAGAACTATGTGAAATACTGTTATTTTATTTTGCTTTCTGCTCATTGTTGATGTAAGACAGCTGCTTTACAAGTGTGCATAGCAAGCGAGGGTGTACGTGCGTTTGGCACGCACATGTGTTGACAATTGACTGCCAATATAACAATGACCGTCTGCCTTTTGCACTGTTGACTGTTGTCTAGATTTTTTTTCCTTCGGTTTATAGAGCTCCTGTGATTTCCGTTACCAAAATTGGAATTGGCCAGTAATTTACCTAAACAAACAAGCAATGAGCATTGATACGCACCTTGTGCAGGGTGTAAGATGGGACTCTTAGGGTTTCAAAAACCCTGGTTTATGTCTGTATAACTGCTAATTACAGGTACATGCCATACAATTCTATACAAGTTATTTAACACCAATATCGTAGTGACTAAGTTGGTAGCACTGTCACATCACTATAAGGAGGTTCTGGGTTCAGTTCCCAGGTGGGGTGGTCTGGGTCTTTTCTGAGAGTTGTATTCATGGGTTTCCTACAACACCTGTAGTAATGTCTCTGTGAAAAGCTTAAAAAGATGGGATTGCCTCTAGCATGTGGCCCTGGGAGGATACAATGTTCACTTGCTGCTTATATCCCAACCACTAACAAGTACCATGATGAAAAAATAATTAGTGTTTTTCAATTCATAGGTCAGTGGTTATAATGTTATACCTGGTCAGGGTAGAGTAAGTCAAATGATCCTGGTTGATTTGATAAACTTTTGTCAAGTATGTGCATGATTGATACCTTCTGAAAGAACTTTTGTCTGTAGTAAACTCTTAAATCAAGTATGGCAGTAAAATAATTAAATAAAAGCGGTAAGCATTAGTTGATTTAAAATGTAGCTGGTGTGTGAGTGAAAGCAAATGTATGCCTGCCTTCACCTTGTTTAAAAGCTGCTGACAGGAGACATATTTGTTTTATGTTTAACAGACTGTGAGATTTGTGTGTACAAAAGTGCTTGAAATAGAATTTTGATTTTAAACCAGCTTCCATACATAAGCTTTAATTTACAATGCTTCTTCACAGTTTTGCTGCGTTGGCACTTTATGTATTTTGTTCGTTTGGGCTCGTCAATGAAGCCACTGTGAATGTCTGAGTACACAAAGTTAGTGTGTGTGTGTGTGTGTGTGTGTGTGTGTGTGCGCACACGCTTTCCTTTAGTCTAGGTGATATTGGACTGGAATTGGTCATTTCATCGAGGCAGTAAAACAAGTAAATAGCCTGGTCCAATGAATGAATTTATCACTTTAGCACAACAACATTTCATCCAAGTAGAAACAGAGGCCCATGACTTTTATTGTTCAAAACATTTTGATCAGACAAACTATTAAGCTACTGGAGGCCAATTACAGTCAGTAGTGACATTTTGCCTGCAGATAAAATACGGCCAGTGTTCTAGCCAGGTTTGGGCAGCATGGTAACTCAACGGGTAGCACTGTAACATCACATCAAGAAGGTCCTTTCTGTGTAAAGTTTGCATGTTCCCCCTTGTCTTTACATAAGTGCTCTGGTTTCCTCCCACAATCCAAAAAACATGCAGGCAGGTTGATGGGGACATTAGTTGTCCTATAGGTACCTAGCCACAAGGATAGATAGACCAGTGCATTGTAGTGCTGATCCCAAGCCCAGATAAATAGGAGGGTTGTGTCAGGGAGTGTATCTGGTCTAAAAGCTATACCAAAGCAACTATGCATGTCACTATCTGAACTCTGTGTTGCCACCGGTGTACTGGGTGCCATCTAGGGACATCCATGGAAAATTAGAATATGTTGCTCAAAGGATACCAATGTATTTTAGCATTAATTCTCACAGTACTGTAAATAACCTTTGTCCATCCTAGATGCCTAACAGCCCAGAGAATTTGATGCCGCTTCTGGTAATTTTTTGCACAGTAACGTTTAGAATGGCATTTGTGTAACTCTGTATTTTAGTGTTTGACCAAGGTTCATAAAGTAGTCCCTTGACCCTGTAATTATATTCAAGTTCAAAGACTTTACTGTCATATGCACAGTACAGAAATTAAATTGTACAGTACAATTAAATTCTTTCTTTGCTCCTTGCCAAGAATGCCAATAAACAATAAACAATAAACAATAAAAGCTAGAAAATAAAGTTAAGAATTTACAACAATATATACAAAAGAAATTACAGTAGTATGTGATGTGGAAATTTACATTCACTGAAGCAATGAAATGTAGTTCAAGTGCAAAGTGTGCAATAATGTAGTTATGGACATTCGATATGAAAAAGTGAACATATGCAACAGTAAAGTGACAGTGACAATGTAAGCATGAAGTAAAGTTATTTCTGAGCTGTGTTAAGGAGTCTGATGGCAGTGGGGAAGAAACTGTTCTTTAACCTGGTGCATTTCACACTTCTGTACCTACGGCCTCAGGGCAGAAGCGTGAACAATCCATACTGGTGATGGATGGGGTCTTTGAGGATGGAGGCAGCTCTACTGTGGACTCTGTGGTGGTAGATGCTCTGCAGAGAGTGCAATGGAGTCCTGGTGATCTTCTTAGCAGTCTTCACCACTCTCTGCAGGCGTTTGTGGTCCACCACAGTCATGCTGCCATACCACATGGTAATGCAGCTGGTCAGGAGACTCTCGATGACACAGCTGTAGAAGTTGCTGAGGATTTTGGGAGACATCCCAAACTTCCTTAGTCTCCTCAGGAAGTGCAGCCCCTGAGAGAATTTGAGAGAATGAGCAAGTCCCTTCTAAACTTTACTTTCATTTAACTGTATACTGACTATTATACCATTATAGTATTATTATATTACAACTGCACTATTGTGTCGAATTTTTAGAATGCTATTTCACTGCTGTGCTTTACCCAGAGTGGAATTTGTCCTCCACATTTTAACTTACTAACACTCATATACACACTAGTGAACACTAAGAGGCAGTGAGCACACATGCCCGGAGCGGAGCGGTGGGCAGCCCAAGCCATGGCACATGGGGAGTCATTCAGTGCAATATATATTTAAATTACTCAGGGTATGTGCACCACCTCTGCTTCCTCCATATTAACTTATCTAAAAATCGTATACATCAGTGTGAATCCATTCTTCTTTACTACATTGCTTTAATTCACAAACACTGGAGGATTTTTGAGCATGAACTGACTGTTACAGCGACCACTGTATTTCAATAAGATGAAAGTCACCACTTTGACTTCACCACTTGAAACCCTTATTTATTTGTATTTGTCTGTGTTTCAGATCACTTGCCAAAGTCTTTTTGGTCTGTCCAGCAACAAAGTTCAATACAGTGGCAATGGGGATGGAAAGCCTTTTCTGAAAGCCAATACTGACATTCATTTTGAATTAAGGACATATCTGCTTGTCTAAACATTAAATGGGACTATTAAGGTTTTCTTTAAAACGTTGGCCAGAAGACAACTGCCCCATAGAATTTGGAAGGTGTAGCTAGTGGGTGTAGTCTAGTACAAACATACTTTTTTCCAGATATTTATACCTTTAAAAAAAGGGGGGACTATTGAAAACACTACATTACCCCACACACTATTGTACTTGTTTATGCGCATAAAGGCTGAATCATAGTCCTGATCTTTAGCAGAGTTTGGCCCACCTGAACAAAGAACAAGACAAAAGATGGTTTCAACTGAAGGAATGATCAGTTTAATAGAAAATGTCTATTGAGTAAATGAAATTTTGATTCCCTTTTCTTGAGAATTGCAAGATCGCATTTGCAATCTTCAGTATCGCCTATCTTTGTTTAATTTTCCACTTGACTGGAGGTGAAATGGTTAGAGCAGAAAGCCTGCCAACCTCAAATCTGTACAGGAATCCTAAAGCAATACAGTTAACTGTCATTACGTTCACCTTTTTTATATCACAGTATCACCACATTCCACTAGAATTTAAAGTAAATAGAAACTGTCCATCTTTATTATCTTCAGGGTAAAATGAACAATGTTGCCAAAAATATGTGGACACTTGTTTACAGCCAAACAATCCCTTTTGCCCAGTAGTTCTGAATCTTTAATAAGCTAGGGCACAATGGAGGAACAGTGGTGCTCGAAATTCAACATACAGAGGTCAGGAGACTGGGTCTTCAGCATATAAGTTTTATTAACACATACAGAGGTATGGGTGCAGCTTGGTTGAGAGATACAAACTAAATATGCATATTTTGGGGAAGGATATATCCACCCAAGAATAAAGAAAGGTTGTTGGAGCTAGAGGAGGAAATACCAGAGGTGAGGAAATGGGAATTAAGAGAGGGTGGTCTGGCAGGGCCAGCTGTAGCCTAGGTACTGGACTAGAAATCTGATGGTCACTGGTTTAAACATTTACGCTAATTTATCAGACTGTAAAATTGATTTGGATAAATGCTGAAAATTGTAAATGCAAACAAAGAGTTGGGAAGTATGATTGAGAGAAAATAATCTCGGAGTGGTGTTTATTCATATAAATCATCAAAGCTGAAGCAATGGTAGAATTATATTTTAACCCAATTTTAAGATTTGGCAATGGGTTGCATAATTTTAAGATTGAGGTAATAAAAATAACCTGTTACTCAATTCAAAGCAAAATCTATGGAGATTGGAAAAGATTGGAAAAGCTTGAAAAAGTTTAGTTTCTCTCTTGGCATTGATTTCGATCTGATTTATCATTGGATTAATATATTTGTTCTAATTAAGTAGTATTTGTACACTTATGCAGTGTTTTTTGTTTTGTCATTTCACTATTGGGAAAATACCCAACAGAGCCAGAACAACCAACTGATTGCTGATTTTAGACAGCAGCGGATTCTGAAAAAATGAGTTGTGGTTTACACTTCAAGAGAGGAACATATTTTTTTCTTTCTGAATTTGGCTCTTGTGAAAAGTGATTGGTGTATAATTAGAATAAATGGTGGTTTCTTAGTGTGTTAGTCTGTCCTGTCGTCCATCTTTGTTTGTTGTCTGTTGTGCTCTGTTGTCTCTCCCCTTGTAAATATTTGCACAAATTTGGTGTGAGCTGTTTTCTTCCATATAGATTTAATAAAAGCAGTAACAGAATGTTAATAATGCCATAAATTAAAACACACTTATCTACGTAAGTCACATATAAAATACTGTTTGAAACACAAAAATCACTCACCAAAAATCCTGCTAAATGCGTGTTAAAGTTACAATGAAAACAGCAGATATGCAGAGCTATGTTGTAGGCTCTGTATTTTTTCCTTTGTTTCACAGTCTGAGTACCTGTTAATTCATGGAGAAATGGATTATTACTGCAAGTGAAGAAATAATGTAGATGATTTGTATCGTATTGGCAGATATTCAATTTGCAGTACTGGTGTCAACCATAAAGTGGTATCTAGCAGGCCCTAAATAATAAATACTACTAATAATGAATCACAATAAAAAATATTCACTCCACTAGTTTGCTGTGTGGCTGATTCAAACCACCAACATATGCCATTATAGCTCAATAACTTATCAAAGCACTACTGAGAACAGGTGGTGAAATACAGGAGTTGGACAATGAAACTGAAACACCTGTCATTTTAGTGTGGGAGTTTTCATGGCTAAATTGGACCAGCCTGGTGGCCAATCTTCATTAATTGCACATTGCACCAGTAAGAGCAGAGTATGAATGTTCAATTAGCAGGGTAAGAGCACAGTTTTGTTCAAAATATTGCAATGCACACAACATTATGAGGACAAATTGTTGGTGCACGTCTTGCTTGCGCATCTGTGACCAAGACAAGCAAGCAAGTCTTTGAGATGTATCAAGAGCCACGGTATCCAGGGTAATGTCAGCATACCACCAAGAAGGACAAACCACATACAACAGGATTAACTGTGGACGCAAGAGGAAGCTGTCTGAAAGGTGATGTTCGGATGCTAACCCGGATTGTATCAAAAAACATAAAACCACGGCTGCCCAAATCACAGCAGAATTCAATGTGCACCTCAACTCTCCCTTTTCTACCAGAACTGTCCGTTGGGAGCTCCACGGGGTCAATATACACGGCCGGGCTGCTATAGCCAAACCTTTGGTCACTCGTGCCAATGCCAAACATGGGTTTCAATGGTGCAAGGAGCGCAAATCTTGGGCTATGGACAATGTGAAACATGTATTGTTCTCTGATGAGTCCACCTTTACTGTTTTCCCCACATCCGGGAGAGTTGCGGTGTGGAGAAGCCCCAAAGAAGCGTACCACCCACACTGTTGCATGCCCAGAGTGAAGCATGGGGGTGGATCAGTGATGGTTTGAGCTGCCATATCATGGCATTCCCTTGGCCCAATACTTGTGCTAATCACTGAATGGCTTAAAATCCCTCTGGCCACTGTGCAGGACTTGTATATGTCATTCCCAAGAGGAATTGATGCTGTATTGGCCGCAAAAGGAGGCCCTACCACATACTAATAAATTATAGTGGTCTAAAACCAGGTGTTTCAGCTTCATTGTCCAACTCCTGTAGCTACAAAGTGGTGTAAAAATAAAAGACACCAACAAAGCATGCTCAAACAAAGGACAGGTGCCAAAACACAGACAAAACACAACCCAAATCCGCTCCCAAGAGAATATACACTACATTCTCTTGTGAAAATCAGGTACATGTGTAACAAAGAAGAGAGATTAGCCTTTTCCTTCTTCATCTCAGCAATCTCCCTTTTTTCACTGTTCTCTGCTTTTCTTCTATTTTCTTTAATCTTCTTTTATTTCCCTTTTGTTATGAACAAAATCACAGAAGGATGCGGAGCACATAAGTTGTAGGGCTTTCACCATGATGCAAACTCCCAACTGAACCTGACTCTAGATATAAATACCTCTTGGCCTCCTGACCAGTATGTGCCTGACCTCTCTAAAAGAAGCCAACTATAACCCACTCATCCTAAAAAGCTGAACATAGACCAAAACCAAAACACGATTCCTGTGAACTGTAAAATGAATGAGTCTGTGAAGGTACAACGCCACAATCTGGGCTGAATAATGCAGCCACAGGTGTGAGTCGTTAACCTTAATAAGTGCGTTAATTAGTGCTGTCGAGTGGAGGAGGCATTTTGTAGGAATGGCTAAGACAAGGGGCGCCAGACATAGTCATCCTCATAACACCTTATTTTGTTTTATTTTACATAAACCCACATTCAGTGCATTGGCCTTTGTTTGAGACAGTGCAGAACACCTGAGGCTGACTGGCACCTGAGGCTGGCTGAGACTTCTGGGGATTGGAGTTCTGAGGCTTTGATCCACCAGCTTTCTTTGCACGACATATTACCCCTGCTGGTGGCTGACTGGATTAGCGGGACCCTTACAATTCAAGGAGAAATAGGTTACAAAGGGATACAAAGCCCACATACTGTATATTGGAAGTTGGGATAACTTGAAATCTAAAGCATGTCACTCAACATCGGAGCTACATTTAAGGGGATTCCACACATCACATTGAAGAAATAGTAAGGCTGGTACAGAAAAAACAGACAATATTTCTATATCAAGTCTTATAGATTCAATGGTATATATTTGAATAATATTTAAGAGGATTTTAAAGGAATTTAATTTTATTAAATGCAACACAGATACTGTGAGATTTTAATTATGTATGTCCGTCTATTGTTTAATAAATCTTTTAAGTCACATTATTTCTCATCTGCTCCCAAAGTCAATAAACAATCCAGCATATTGTTACACACATCTTGTCTTTGGTTGTTAGTTTTCCACAATATTTTTAAGTTTCTTTAAAAGAATTAAAGTCATTTAAGTCTAAAGGGCACTGACTTCTGATTAAATCCTGCCAATCTCAACAAACCATGTCTTTATAGACGTTCCTATTACTTTTATAAATATTGAAGTGTTGAAGTATTGAATATTGAAGTGTATAGTTAAATTTATGAAAATCTTACACTTTGTGCATGTTTGTAATGAGTGTGGCTAAAACATTTGTCAATCTTTAGAGAGAGTTTCGAATGCATAGTTTATAGATTAGTTAAAACAGCAGGTATCGCCAACAAATAGCAATATATGTGAATCATTTTTGTTGCTCCCGTCAGGGGTCGCCACAGCAGATAGAGGTCTGCATTATTTGTCTGGTATAGTTTTACACTGGATGCCCTTCCTGATGCAAAAGTGCTTAGTAAAATACAAATTAAAGTGTTGGGCCATGGACTAGGTACAGTGAGTAATGTACCAGATGAATAAAAATGGGAAAAGTGAAGAGTACAATACTAAAGTAGATGAAAATTTCATATGACCTGTTGGGAATACATATTGCTGGATTTACTATGTGAAGTATTGGGCAATCCAAATGTTAAGTTAAGTGCCAGTTAAAGTACTGGTCTTGTATTAAGTACAGTGGGTAATGAAGCATAATCATTTAAGTGGGAAAAGTGGGCTGCTGCACAAGAAAATTAGAATAGAAATCACATAAATAGTGTTCAGTTTTCTTACTCAATGTAAGACTAAAAATACTTTTGGTGTACTCGTAAAGGCAGTGTGACGTCTTTGAGGTGTCTCGATACAGCACATGTATTTTAACTTTCACTAAATCGCAGTTTCAGCGATTGTCAGCATAGCGCATATCAGATGAGCTCCATACCTTCCCTACGGGGAGCTGGAATCGTTCTATTAGAATTTGAGCGTAATCTTCCAAATATGGTAAAATCTAATTATTTATTTAGCATGCCTGTAATTTGAGTTTTTTATTATGGATATAAAGTAGAAAGTAGCCTTGGGGTCTTCACCAACCCCCCGATGTTCCATTGCTGTTCACAGACAGAAATAGCAACAGAATTAGGAAGCTTCCATGAAAGAATTATGGCTTCATCCTTTTCATTTCACAAGGTCACTTCTATATTGATCTTTTTTTTGTTTACTGACATTGGTTATGATTTGGCTTTTGTAGGGGCAAGCAATATTGGACTTAAAGTACCATATCAAGATGCATTCAATGTTGGCCCTGATCAAAGCATTACATTCACCATAGCATCTCTGGTCTTTAAATTATTGATTTATTTTTCCAAAGTCAACAACAAATATGGTGGAGAATTCAATTTACCTTGACATTACTGGTCACATCTACAGTAACAAATAATATTTGCAGTAGTTAGCAGAGGCTCTTTTTCAAAAATTGATGAGATTTGAGCAATTAAGCAGTTAAGGGGCAGTCAACCTTGAACCAGCAACTTCTGATAACCACCACTGCCCTATTATACAAGGATCTCCAAACATGTTTTGTTGGATATGCTTGATTAAACCCACACAAAACTCCACAAATAAAGGACCCCGACCACCTTACCTAGAAATTGAGCCTAGTGGTTAGGGTACAGGATTAGTAATCCAAAGGTCGCTGATGGTCTTTGAGCAAGGCCCTTAATCCACTGTAACTACTGTAAGTTGCTTTGGATAAAGGTGTCTGCTAAATGCTGAAAATGGAAATGTAAGCCCTGAAGCTTCCCTGAGAAATACACAGATTTTTGATGAGTGCTAACAATTATTTCCATACTATTTATATTGCACCTTTGTCTTGGTGGTTTAAAGCTCTGGTTGTTCAAAAACACAACTGGTTTTTTTTAAATGACCAATGGTAATTGTGGCATCTGGAGTTCTGATAATTCTGAGGTTTGGTTCTTCCTTGCCACTACAAATGTTAGCACACCCCGAGAGCTCTCGTGGTCATTCAGCCCTTCAGTGAAGTGCAGAGGAATGAGAGAGATGTGGGTTGTGGTTATGAGAAGTGATTCATTATGTATAAAGGAGGTAATGTGGAAAAATTATCCACAGAGATTCGTGACCATGGTCTGCTGCCCCTAACTGCTGCAAATAAGTTCAGAATAGTGTATATAAGGTGACAGTGGTTAAAAGGATGACATAAAAACATGTTTACATGTTATGCCCTTTGCCAATCTTTTGCCTTTTAGCATAACTTACTCAAGGTTGTCTGTCAAAAACAGCAGGTTTTTGATAATATTATGCACAGAAGAGGGACATTTTTTTAATTTTATTAAAATGCTGTGTTACATGTTGACACAAGTGGTAAGCCTCAGTTTATCCTTTATCCATTTTATCCATATCCTGTGTTTTTGTGCATATTATGCATAGAAGTCAGGCATAACATTATGAGCACTGACAGGTGAAGTGAATTACACTATCTTATTATCACAACACGTTAGTGGGTAGGATATATTATGCAGCAAGTAAACATTTAGTACCCAAAGTTGACTTGTTAAAAGCAGGAACAATTGTCAGTGTCTATCAAAAGTTTTCCAAGGGAACAGGGGTAAACTGGCAACAGTTTCATGGACACCAAGGTTCATTTATGCATGTGGTGAAATGCCATGTACAGTCAGGTACAGGAAGCTCTATTTTTAGAGTAATTATAAACCACAAGCAGCCTTATTTTTTGCAAAAGCATCAAGGTGACTAACTTTCACAGCACCATAACCACAAGTTTTCTAATAAAGCAGGCTCATAGCATATGCTACATGTCGAACATGTTGTTAATTCATCCTCTATCGCAGGTTCAGGCCTGATGGACTAAATCAGCTTCCCTCACACACATCATCTACAGGACAAAAAACAGTTTAATTTCTGCTGCAAAAAGGCAGCACTGGCAGAACATGTTTAGACTGAAAGCCAGCAATTTTGCTGTACATTATAAGCATAAACAGAGTATAGAGAAATAGTATTAAAGTGCTGTCATTGTATCAAATAGGCACACAATGAGCTTTGAAAGTTGTGGTATCAAAATTGCTGACACATTTGTAAAAAGGAATGAGCTTCTAAAAAGCCAATATAATCTACAGTAGATTATACTGCAAAAGCTTGGGGGTTCTTGGTAATAGAAACTTCTTGGGATCAGGGATGTTGGGTTGCTGTCACTCTGATCTGGTGATATTTCTGATGGAAGCCTGTTCACCTCTCGGATCTGTACATCTCTTCCAACAACACTGCTCTTAATAGATTCAACGGGGCCCGGTGTGTTTGCATAAAGACCCTCCAAAACTAACAATGAACTATTTCAGAAACTGTACTAAATATATATATAGTTCATTAATAGTTCTAATAAATATATATATATATATATATATTTATATA
>JAYDZF010000005.1:6588660-6599805 GCA_034509105.1 Microcambeva barbata
TCACATGGCAATTTTCAGGTTTTATTTCCATATATATATATATATATGGAAATAAAACCTGAAAATTGCCATGTGAGTGGCCAGAAAAAAAGCCTTTAATTAGCAAAAAAATAGTAAGGCAGATTTTGAGTTTGCCAAAAGGCATTTGAGAGACTCCCCAAATGTATGAAGGTGCTCTGGTCAGATGAGTGCTCTGGTCAGCCACAGAAAACGCTATAATTCAACCATGAAAAAATAGGTAAAAAGCCAAGGGGGCTGAATACTTTTGCAAAGCACTGTATCCCCTCATTTCAGGCCCGCAACACATAAAAAAGTTTGGCACAGAGCAATATTGCACTAGTAATAAGGGACGTCAACTGGTGAGCTCTCAGATGGCACTGCATCAAGATATGCCACCAAATAATAGCTGATACAGACACATTGGTGAGGGATGACTGACAAACCTTTTTTCAAACTCTGCAATACAGAGTACCAATGTGCAAAAAAGAAGCATTATGTCAAGAAACGACGTCAACTTCTATGGGTTCTGAGGCATTTAGGATGGACCATCACAGAGTGGAAACATGTATTGTGATCAGATGAATCAGCATTTCAGGTCTTTTTTTTTGGGGGGGACAATGAAAAGTCTACCCAGACTGTTATCAGCAACATCTGTAATATCTTCTGTTTAATCACGGTGTGTACAACTTTTTTTCTGTGTTACCTGTAAGGACCTCTGGTGTGGAAGAATGGGGAACAGTGGCAGCATCCTGGGGAATAGAGCTCATGTCCGGTTCTGGAGTGCTGCTCGGAGGGGAGATGGCCAGCGGAGTCATTACCATCCGGGACTTCAACTGTGTATAAGCAATCAGACAAACAAAACAAGGTTAGTGCAACAGATTAAAAAATAGTATATATTATACATCCCAAAAAATAGGAACTGTAAAAACAGCACCAGCATGGACAGCTGATACGAGAACATTAAAAACATGTCTGAGACAAGCAAAGTGAGCAAATCCTCTGCACAATGTAATCTATCTTTAAATATAAAGCTATATAATTAAAACTAAATAAATGTTGCTTTAACTATTCTTCACTCAACTGGAATTTAAAAAATCAACTGTAAAATATTACAGTTACACATTAAAATAACTTCCACTCCTGCAGCAGACTGCAGATTCATTATTCAACATGCACACACACACACACACACACACACACACACACACACACACACACACACCACCTCCCCTAAAGTGGAATCCTAAAGCAGTTCTACTGTAAGTTCTAGAAAGAGTAATGCAGGCAGGAAACAGATCATTTAAGGGCAAACATATGATCCATATTTAATTATGACCCCAGCAAAAAAACACCCATTCCAAACACAGATTTTATTGCCCTCACCTTAAATCCAGGCTTTCTCCCTCTCTTCTTGGGTATTTTGATTGGTGGAAGGGATTCTGGGTAGCGATTCTGATATTCTGGGTGCCTTTTCAATGGGGGTCGGCCCCTCTTGCGACCTGGAACCTTTCCAGATGGCGGCGGGAGGAAGGAGGGGCTTAATGTGCCAGGTGATTGCATTTCTCCACCTCCCGTCTGTCCAGATACTGCTGCAGGAATACTCATCAGACCTGAGACAGAGAAAGAGATTCAGAAAATGTTCTCACACAATTTTTGTTTGTTTATTAGGACATCATGTTTTAAGGCCAGCATGGTGGCTTAGTGTGTAGCACCGTCGCCACACAGCAAGAAGTTCCTGAGTTTGATCCCCTGGTGGGGCAATCTAGGTCCTTTCTGTTTGCAGGTTTGCATGTCCTCCACGAGTGGGTTTCCTACGACAGTCCTCAGACATGCTACCAGGATAATTGGAGACACTGAATTGTCCTGTAGGTACTTGCGATGGACCATACAGGGTGAACTGCACTGAACATCATGTTTTACAATTTGGTAACATTTATGACTGACACTTGGTATATATTCACTACTCAAGATTCATCAATACACAAGGTTAAATTAAACAAAGTAATGGACAATTTTGTACCCCCAATTCACCTCAACTGCATGTTTTTGGACTGTGGGAGAAAATTAGAGCACCCAGAGTTAGGACCTCCTTGCTTTGAGGATACAGTGCTACCTACTGTGCTGCCCTTAGCGTAATGTACAGTGACTTATATTTAGATGTTTGGCAATTAGCAGACTGTTGATCAAACAGCACACCAATAATATAGCCCCCAAGCTGAATGACTGATGACCCAGCTAAGATTGAGTGGCATGTTTGTTTGAATTTCTTTAAGCAAATTAAAAATGAATGGTTGAAATAAATGTATTTTGGTTACATGCATATATCTGGAGTCAGCTGTGGTCTGGTGGTTAGAAAACTAAGCTTTTGATTAGAAGTTTGCTGGTTCGGTTCCCATAGCTGACAGGTCGTGACTGAAGTCGCCCTTGAGCAAGGTACCCAAACTCTAACTGCTCCCCGGGCTCTGTGGCTAGGGCTGCCCACCGCTCTGGCCACATTTGCTCACTGCCCCCTAGTGTTCACTAGTGTGTATATGTGTGTTTCACTGCACTGATTGGGATAAAATCTGGAGGACAAATTTCACTGCAGACCGTGAACAATCCACTAAAGCTTCAGTTTAAGAAATAATTATGGCGTCAGATCACAAAGTGAAAATATTAAACCTGCAAGTTTTAACAGTGTGAAAATCACAAGCAAAGAAATATGCATATATCTCATAATATCATGCTCAAGTAAGTTTTCCTTGCACATGAAGTCCATTACCTGCGACTGCTCTCTGCGACAGTTTGGGGGTGGGAACATGGTTCTTTCAGCGAATACTGGCTGATGGCAATTTCACTCGTCGGCAGAATCCTTTGCATGCACAAGCATCACTTATACATGTCATTCTTATGATTCTGGTGATTTCTGCATAGATTGTAGGCTTTATATTTTCTTTTCATTACATCTAACCCCACATCTAAATGTAGCACTTCATTAAGTGGAAAGGAAGATTATGTTGTTTTGCACTGACATCGTTATTGATAAATATAACAAGAACACATTTAAAACTCAGACATTTAAAGAGCTATAATTATTATTACCCAAGAATCTGACACTGCAGTAATAGATTACTTTTTATTGTTGTTAGTGGACATCGCTAAGACAAATAAATATTTATACTAACTGGTGAATCTAATCTAATTTAACAGAATGGTAACTCTAGTGTTCCATTTATAGGCAAGTTTTTAATCTAAGAATAATAACAAACTAATATATTATTGCAGTGTCAGGTTATCGGATGATAAATCATCAAAGCTTTGGACTTGAGTTTTAAATGTGTTCTCATTATATTTATCGATACCGAGTTCAGTCATTGTCTTCCTTCCCTCTTAATAAAGTGATGCATCAGTATGAGAGTCTTTATTTTGCATTGGATCCAGATGAGGTGTAAAATATAATGAAAATGAAATATAAAGCATTATATATACTCAGAAATCGCCGGAATCATAAGAATGAATGTATGTACAAGTGATGCTCGTGCATATAAATGATTTTGATGGGCAGTGAAAGTGCCAGCAGTCAATAGTATTCACTGCTAGAACCGGCAGTGTGCCTGCCCCCAAACTGTCAAAACTGCCCCATGTCTGCAAATTCTAACCCACTAACAGGTTCAGTGATGAAGAGATAATCAGTGTTATTCACTTTACCTGTCAGTGATCATAATGTTATGTCTGGCCGATGTATAAATATTTGAATTGATTAACTTAACCTGGTTTATGCTCCATTAGATATGCTGCACGAGACTCAAGAAACATATTTCAAGTCTGGAGGATTCTTAGTTTATTAGAACAGTCAGATAACATTTCTTCTCTTTAGTGCCCAAACAATTACACTAAAGCATCTATTGACTTTTGTACTGGTCTGCCTTCACATAACTGCATTGTCCTGTAACAAATACTATGTATTGAATATTTTATTAGAAACAATTGGCACTGTTGCATTACAGCAAGAAGGTCCTGTGTTTGAATCCTATACGGAGAGGCCTGTGAGTTTGAATGTTCTCCCTGTGTTTGTTTGGGTTTCCTCCCACAGTTCAAAGACATGAAGTCAAGTTAACTGTAGGTGAAGTCCCTGTAGGTGTGTGTGTGTGTGTGTGTGTGTGTGTGTGTGTGTGTGTGTGTGTGTGTGTCCATGTCCGGGATGTTAGCCCAGTGTCCTACAGCAGCCCTAAATAGGATAGGGCTGTTTTTGCAGTGATAATAGATGGATGGAATAATGCGGTGTTTAAAAAAGACAATGAAAGAGTGAATGAAACATGATTAGTGAGTCTGGTTCACATATTGTGACAGTCCAGGTGAAAGGGATAGAGTTTCACACAACATATTCTTAGATGTGTATGAGCAGGTGTGTAAGAAAAGGAGTTGCTCTGCTTTTCTTATCCATGCATATTATCTTTTTGTTTTTGCCAGATGTGCAAATAATGTTCCTTCCATTTAACCTGACAATTAAACTGGATCGATAAACAATATTATTTTTATTTTATGTATTTTCTCCTCTGTCGCCCAATTTAGTAAAGCCAATGTAGGTTGCCCTTTTGTGGGCGGGTGGTCATTTTAACATTTGATTCTATAAAACCTTAGGTACAACAGCATCTGTACAAACATTTATCTGTGAGCAATTATTGTTGCCAAGGTTGGGAAGAAAACACCAACTGGTGGATTGTTCTAAGGACCAATTAAAAAAAAAATTAACTCTTGGACTTCTTAGAACAATCTACCAGTTGGTGTTTTCTTCCCAACATTGCTGTTCCACTTAATAATTGCTCACAGATAACTGTTTGTACAGATGCTCTTGTACCTAAGGTTTAATAGATGTGGCTTCTAATGACTTTCTCAGATTATAAAAATGTTTATTCTGCTTTCTATGATCTACTGTATATCCAGGCGGCTCTGCATTAGGGGCTGGTGGCACCAAGCCTAATCAGATGTGTTCCTGTAGAGCCTGTATTCCGGAACAGATCTGTTCCTGTATTTTTCATCATAACCATTAATATTGTTAATAGTGCCTTACATATTGCGCCATAAATTCCAAATATGGTCTAGTTCTTTCTACATAAAGGCCAGTACTTCTCCTTGCAGTCTTCACTTGGTGAACAACTGGTGTAAAGTTTAATGTTTGATTGTAGTTGTTCATGTCAGGAATTAGAGACCAAAAGTGATCATCACAAGGCCTGGCAGGATTTGCGCTACACATGTTCAAACTATTTTAAATAATTGAGTGCAATTACTTTGCGCCTATGCCTTACAAAGGTAGTAATGTAATTTATAAAAACTTCTGTCAATATATTTAGTAAACATTATTTATTCAGTTATTGGAATTGCTATATAGAAGTAAAGCCCACCAGGCTTTCTGTACTAGAAATGCAAATTATGTAATGTCATATTATTGACACAGCGATGAAACGTATAAAGTTTTTTTTGGAAGATTTATTAACAGAAAGCCTGGAAAGAACTGTTCAAGTTGTTACTGTTAACTGATATATTATTTAATTACTTAATTGTTCCATTAACGTGTATATATATATTATGAAACATATTATGAAATATATTATTTAATTTTTTATATATATAAGCCTCCAACTCGGTCAAAGAGTGAAAAATAGCCACAAGTAATTCTGAAACTTACTTCAGACACACTGCTAAGCTTGCCCTGATTTCTTCCCACATGCTAGTAATTTAATAATAAAAAGATTTTATTAAATCCAAAACCACACACATGCAGCTTTAAATTACAGAGCTTGTTTGAGCTAAAACTGGTGACCCAAATTCAAAAGGAAGCCCTAGACCACAGCTGCTTTGATTCAGCTCGAGTCGGCAGAAACTAAGCTCATTTTAATGCTCTGAACCTTCAGCAAAATCGACTGAATGATCAACAACCCTGCAGCTGCATGCTAGCATCACTACTTAGCAAAGTCCTCAAAGTAGGGTGCTAAAATGTTAGCCATGCTCTGCTAGCCTCACACACTTTGTACAAAATTATTCTGGCCACTGTAGGTGTAACTTTATTAATTTACAATGATACATTACAAAAAATAATACGATGTACAGTGCAATTTAATGATCAATGTGTTTAAACTTCATTATTGAAATTGCTCTGTTCTTGATAGCCTCATCACCTTGAAATAACTCTTTATCATGGCACCTGTTAGTAGGATATATTAGGAAACAAGTAAACATTTCATCTTCAAAGGCAAGCAGGTACTGGACTAGTAAACCAAAGGATGCCGGTTCAAACCTCACCACTGTGAGGCGGGCCCTTAACCTTTATTGCTGTGACTGTATACTGAACTGTAAGTCACTTTGGATAAAGACGTATGCTAAATGCTGGAAATGTAAGAGTAATGTCGGTGTGTTAGAGGCAGGGAAAAAATTGTAAAGATTTGAGTTAGTTTGACAATTGTGACAAATTGTGACAGCTGGGTCAGAGCATCTCCAAAACTGCAGCTCTTGTGTTCTCTGTCAAAAAAGGTTCAAGGAAGGAACCAGTGACAAGATCATAGGTAGCCAAGGCTGGGGGGGGGACTAACAAAATACCAGTAAGGTGGTCATATGTTATGCCAATCCGGTGTCAGCTAAATGTGACACATCATCTTGTTAAATAAAAATATTATTTACTCATTCATAAATTAATAAATAATAACTAAAAGCTGACTATTTACGAAACAAATGATTCCCCGCTGCTGTTCTAAGCAAAGCATAAGATTTCTAAAACCATGTTATGCCTGCCTGGCATCAAATACCTCCTTTACTCTCTGACACACTGACTCGCTCACTTTCTGTCTCTCCACCCCCTCCCCCATTCCTTGTTTCCTTCACCCCTCCCCCTCCAGTTGTGGTGCCTGTCCTTCGGATCCCTGATGGACGGTTTCCCTTTTCGCATATACACACTCTCTCTCGCTGGTCTCCTTCAGTGACTTCACTGTTTTTGTACAGCTCTCATCTCACTGTACCAAAAGCAATAATTTTAATTATGACTTTATCATATATAGATCCATCAAATACTGAGTGTATATGTAACACTATAGATATTATAATGACTGATCTATACAATATCATTCATTCATTCATTTATTGGTGTGTGTGTGTGCGCGCGTGTGCATGTTTGTGTGTGTGTGTGTGTGTGTGTGTGTGCGTGTGTGTGTGGTTGGATAACAGGGAGAAGATGCCCCATGATAATTGTCATTCCACCACAAGCCAAACGTATCCCCCCACCACACACACACACATACTTAGGGTGAATTTAGAATCTGTAATTAACCTGACTATATGTCTTTGGACTATGGTGGGAAAACCTACACAGACAATAATAGAACATGCAAACTTCACACCGAAAGGGTCTAGACTGCTCCATCTTGTAAGCAAACTCAGGACCTTCTTTCTGCAAAACCACCAGAAATGTTTTATGTGTTTTTAAAAAGCAGGGTGGCACTCAGTTGGAGAAACGGTAAATTACACGAGCCTATTAAAGCTTGGATCAAGAGTTCTACACACAGGCATGAATGGCTTTCTTGGATCCTAACTGCAATGCTGATCAGGATCAAGGGTCAGGGGGAGGGGGGCTGGAGCATGTCCCAGCTTTTAAATGGGCGCAAGGCACACAGAAGCACCCTGAACTGTGTGTGTGTGTGTGTGTGTGTGGACCGTCTTGCTGTGGGGTAACAGTGCTACCCACTCAACCACCATGCCACCATAATCAAGATACAGTGCTGGTAAAACATTTGCTGCTTTAACAGATTTTCAAAACCCTAGATTTCAAGTGAGCGCAAATTCAATCCACTGTGCATTCGTAGGGTTCTGATATGTGCTTGCCAATGTTCAGATCAAACACATAAAATGTTTTACAGACCTTTGTTGTGTCAGGATGGAAAAGGTAATGACCCTCCTCAAACTGCTGTTGCAATTTTAGAAGCATTAACATATTGTCTACACCTCATTCAATTATTGTATGAGATGACTTAATATATTTGGCTATAAAGTGTCTGATGTGCCACAACGAATCATTGAAATAATCCAAAATTCCATGCAGGCCAAACCATTATGCTACATACAGAACTATAAGACTTATTCTCTATGTCTGTGAGGTAAATTCTTTGTGCGCAGGGGCCCAATAATGCTGGAACAGGAAAGGGCTTTCCCTAAACCATTTCTTCAATGCAGGTACCATGTAATTCCGTTATGTATTTTTTGTATATACCAGAAGCCTAGTGGTTATAGAGAAGGTAGTTGAAGTCTTGTGGTGAAGGTACTGGGTTACTAAGCAGAAAGTCTGGTTCAAACCCGATCAAGGTTGCCACTTTTGGCCTTTGAGCAAGGCTTTTGAACAACAAGTGCTTGGACTGTTTTCTGTAAATAACTTTGGATAAAAGCATCTGTTAAATGCCGTAAATGTAAATATAAAGCTATCACTAGAAAATTTAAGGGCCCTTAACCCTCTCGGCTTCTACAATGGCTTTCTAACCAGCTTAGAAAGGCCAAAAAAGATCAATTAAAGACATTCTATGATTGGTCTCACTTTTTTCCCTGATGACCTCTGCACGATGAACAAATTACATGCTAGTCAGGGTAGCCTGCATGGTTTCTTTCGGCTTTATATGTCGAGCTCAGCAGTCCTGTGCAGTATAATATAAACAGTAGTAGGTACAACATCTTCTAATGCGCATGCTAGATATTGGTGTAGTTCCTTTTTATTGTTCTGTTGAGTTTTTTGTTATAAATAGTGCCATCAAAAAGTCAGCATGGTAACATGGTACAAATGGGTAAGCCTGGTACATTTTAAACCCGGTGTCAATTATTAACGGTGTCATACATGAGCGGTGGTTAGATTCGTTTAGTTTAAATAAGTTAGTGGCATTAATGCGGAGTTGCCTCACACTTGCTGCTGCAAACGGCTCTAATCATGTTAAAAGGTAAAATTCACACTCATTGCCCAGGTACAAAGTTCAAATCCAAATTCTTCATGTCAGATTCGACCACATCGTTCTGTTTTACATCAAAACAATGTTATAGGCTGCTGTACAGGGATTAAAGGTCCCAATTCTGCTTTGTCTCTGTGAGACCATCAACAGGCTTCACTCTTTTTTAGATTTTGGCAAAGTGGCGTAAAAAAGGAACCGCAACAATATAAATAAATTCCTTTTGTCTTCAATAATTGGCACAGAATTCCCTGACTCAACTTCAAATGCTTCCGGGATTTCCACACTAAACCCATACAAAGATACACTAGCATTGCAAACCCTGTGAAATGCTGTGCATTTGAGTATGCTGCTTCAATATGTCCCAGTAATGAACAAGTCAAATTGCAAATGTCTGACGCAAAGGCATTGAAGATACTTAAATGTATCTCAGCATAACACCATTTCATTTTTTAGTGCAACCTATTTCCACAACTGCTTTATAGTATTGTGATGACACATTTCTTGCACCCAGACAGTCATGTGCAAATTGAATGCATCATTTGTTAGATCTCCAGATTCAGACATGATAAAAAGTGCAAACTGGTATAAATTATATAATATATATAATAAAAACTGTTTAGTTCTTTCTTCATTTTAAAAAAAAAAAGAACTGAACAGACAGACATATAGACAGACAGACAGATAGATAATTATTATTAACTTTAAAACGAAAAGAAAACAATGCAGTGTACATTGAAAGCAAACCCCAATGTACTGCACTTCAACATATCTTTTATTATCCGATAATGGGATCGATTAAAGTGAATTAGTAAGATGTTCTGGAAAACACTATCCTTATGGCCGGCACACAATAAGTATGGCAATAATAATAATAATAAAAATAATAATAATAATAATAATAATAATAATAGGGCATGCAGTGTAGTAGTCTTTCAACCCTCATCTAGTCAAGGTTCGCACAAATTCCGATAAATCGCGATGCCAAACCGAAAGCTCATGTGATCATCACAGACCTCGCTCATAAATAGCGCGTTATAAATAGCATGTGAAAGTGCAAGCGGTTCCTCCTTCCTCTTACCAAAAAGAATAGTACTCAGCTAATAAAACAGCAACCACGCACATACCAGACAGACAAGGTTAAAGCACGGTCCTGTCCGCACCAAAAATAAGGTCCGATTGCGCCCACTTTCCCTCCTGCCCCTCCTCAACCGGCCTCGAATCTTGTCGACCAAGGTCTGCGCTGCGCGTACCCGACTGCCGAGGTTCCGATATCGCTAAGCCTTGGCTGCGCGCTCCCGAGCCCAGGAACTCTAACTATCGCTGCGCGTTCCCGACACCAACATCTATAAACCACTGTCTGAGATCGGTAGTCATGGCAACACGACAGCTAACATCCTCCCACCGCTGTAGTCGTGCATCAGCATGCACAGTTGATATTAGCAAACCTACTGTACAAAATATGCTTAGAATAAATAAATAATTAAATAGATATATGGACGAATACGAGGAAAAATTAACTTATGGCGATTTAGTACATTTAATTAGACGAGGGTTTTTCCGAATTACAAATATTATGATTCCAACATTTACTTAGTATGAGATGCATGTTTCTTAAATTCGTTGCTGCAAATGTCCAATGAAAGAAAATAATTGTAGGAAAGATTAATGAAAGCAGGGTAGAGATTGTGAAGAAAAAAAGGAGTGTCCGAAAAACAGTCGATGAAAAGAAAGGCAAAATACGCAACAAGCAAAGACATAACAATGCATTATAATGTGGATATAACGTGCTTCTAATATACACAATATACAAGCCTATAGTAAATGACAAAAAGACCAAAAAAAAACCCAAGAAAACAAAAATTAAACACCATGCAACAAGTGAAAAACAAATACAAATGATGTAAAAATATCCTGGATTAAAAATATAGATTTAAAAAGAGTACAGTAAATCCAAAACAAATATGAAAAAATACAATAAGTAAATAAAAAATAAAAGTAAAGGTCTATGAAAATGCACAATTATTTATTTAGATTTTTTGCTAATGGGCAGCATTTGGAGATAGACTGTAAGATTTGGTTCAGACTGTAGTTACCTAAATTAAATGTAATAATAATAATAATAATAATAATAATAATAATAATAATAATAATAATAATAATAACAATAATAACAATAATAATAATAATAATA
>JAYDZF010000005.1:6616464-6628405 GCA_034509105.1 Microcambeva barbata
CTTAATATATTGAAATTGTTATTGTTGTTACTATGGCTATAGATGTACTATGAATGTAAATACGTAGTTAAACTTGTTTTTGCACAAAAATAATCTATGCACTTCTGTAAGATGCTAAGCACATTTTTTTGCCTTGTATGTGTAGCCATAGTTTAATATATCTATCTACTACTGTATCTATGTATCGATCTATGTGTCGGTCTGTTTACAGATAAGTCTGATTTCATACCTTTTAAACTTTAAAAATAATTACCATTCTCAATTGATGACAATGAATCTCAAAACTAAAAATCTATCTCCACAGAACTTACTTGTAAAGGATTACAGCACACAGTACTACAGCTGACCTCAGAAGACTGAATGGTGGATAAAAACTTAAATAAAGCAACCTAACAAATTCCAGCAAAACATATAATGAACAAAGAATCAAATCACATTGTGGGTAGTGTGTAATGTTACATTTCTTCTCCCTGCAGATAAGAAACTAAGTGTGGGGAAGAATTGGCTCAGGCCAGTCTGTGTTGCCCGAACTCACTGCTTTTATAAAAGGCCACATTGTCTGTTCGAACAGCCTGTCCATTATAGAACTACACCAGTGATCAACTTCAAAGTTTAAAGAGGACTGGAGTGCAGCTGACAGCATACTATTGGGCCTCTAAGGACATTTTCATTCATCAAAACAGCAGCTAAAGACTCGAGTGACAGGAAAAAGGTATTCAACCAAATTCCATTGTATGTATTATATGTTTCCACTTTATATTTACATACAATGAAGGAAGCCTTGTTTGCAGCTGGATTTGCAGTGTAAGGTTAGCTATGGTATGGTACCCTAGGAACCGGAGTTCATATGTATGCATACATACAGTGCCTAGCAAAAGTATTCTGCCCCATTGAACTTTTTAACCTTTTGCCACATTTCTCAGTGAGGCTGGAGCTCAGTGAGGTTGGATAGAGAGTGTTTGTGAACAGCAGTTTTTAGCTCTTTCCACAGATTCTCGATTAGTTTGAGGTCTGTACTTTGGCTGGGCCATTCTAACACCTGGATACATTTATTTGTGAACCATTCCATTGTAGATTTTGCTTAATGTTTTTGATCATTGTCTTGTTGGAAGATAAATCTCCGTCCCAGTCTCAGGTCTTTTGCAGACTCCAACAGGTTTTCTTTCTGAATGGTCCTGTATTTGGCTCCATCCATCTTGCCATCAATTTTAACTATCTTCCCTGTCCCTGCTGAAGAAAAGCTGCCACCACCATGTTTGACAGTGGGGATGGTGTGTTCAGGGTGATGAGCTGTGTTGCTTTTACGTCAAATCTAACATTTTGCATCGTGCATTTTGGTTTCATCTGACCAGAGCACCTTCTTCCACATGTTTGGTGTGTCTCCCAGGTGGCTTGTGGCAAACTTTAAACACGACTTTTTATGGATATCTTTGAGAAATGGCTTTCTTCTTGCCACTCTTCCATAAAGGCCAGATTTGTGCAGATCATCAAGGGTGATCATGGGCCTCTTGGCTGCATCTCTGATTAGTCTTCTCCTTGTTTTAGCTTTTAACGTTTAGAGGGGCGGCCGGGTCTTAGTAGACTTGCAGTGGTCTGATACTCCTTCCATTTCAATATGATCAATTGCACAGTGCTCCTTGAGATGTTTAAAGCTTGGGAAATCGTTTTGTATCCAAATGCAGCTTTAAACATCTCCACAACAGTATCTCGGATCTGCCTGGTGTGTTCGTTGGTGTTCATGATGCTCTCTGCACTTTAAACAGAACTCTGAGACTATCACAGAGCAGGTGCATTTATACAGATACTTGA
The DNA here is from genome assembly GCA_034509105.1 of Microcambeva barbata. Lineage (NCBI taxonomy): Eukaryota > Metazoa > Chordata > Actinopteri > Siluriformes > Trichomycteridae > Microcambeva > Microcambeva barbata. The sequence continues at coordinate 6,618,274 of JAYDZF010000005.1, forward strand.
TTACACACAGGTGGATTCTATTTATCATCATCAGTCATTTAGCTCAACATTGGATCATTCAGAGATCCTCACTGAACTTCTGGAGTGAGTTTGCTGCACTGAAAGTAAAGGGGCCGAATAATATTGCATTCCCCACTTTTCAGATTTTTATTTCTAAAAAATAAAAAAAATTCGTTCCACTTCACGACTGTGTCCCACTTGCTGATTCTTCACAAAAAATACATACACATATACAACTGTTACGGAAAGTATTCAGACCCCTTTAAATTTTTAAAATGTAGATTTTTTTGCAAATGTATTAAAAAAACATCACATGGTATTACATAAGTATTCAGACCCCATATTTATCTCACATGCTATACATTTCCTTCTGATCCTCCTTGAGATGGTTCTACTTCTTCGTTGGAGTCCAGCTATATTTAATTAAACTGCCTGGACTTGATTAGGAAAGGCACACACCTATCTATATAAGACCTCACAGCTCACATTGCATGTCAGAGCAAATGAGAATCATGAGGTGAAAGGAACTGCCCAAAAAGCTCAAAGACAAGGCACAGATCTTGCCAAGGTTACAAATGAATTTCTGCAGCACTCAAGGTTGCTTAAAACACAGTGGCCTCTATAATTAAGAAGTTTGGGATGACCAGAACTCTCCCTAAACGTCCAGCCAAACTGAGCAATCGTGGGAGAAGAGCCTTGGTGAGAGAAGTAAAGAAGAACCCAAAGATCACTGTGGCTGAGCTCCAGAGATGCAGTAGGGAGATGGGAGAAAGTTCCACAAAGTCAACTATCACTGCAGCCCTCCACCAGTCGGGGCTTTATGACATATGACTCCCAGACAAAAAGAAATAAGATTCTCTGGTCTGATGAGATAAACATTGAACTTTTTGGCGTTAATTCTAAGCGGTATGTGTGGAGAAAACCAGGCACTACTAATCACCTGCCCAATGCAACCCAAACAGTGAAACATGGTGGTGGGGGTGTTTTTGAGCTGCAGGGACAAGATGACTGATTGCAATTGAAGGAAAGATCAATGCCGCTAAGTACAGAGATATCCTGGAAGAAAACCTCTTCCAGAGTGCCCTGGATCTCAGACTGGGCCAAAAGTTCACATTCCAACAAGACAATGACCCTAAGCACACAGCTAAAATAACAAAGGAGTGGCTTCTGAACAACTTTGAGACCATTCTTAACCGAGAAATGGCTGAAAATGGCTGTCCACCAACGCTCACCATCCAACCTGATGGAACTGGGGAAAATCTGCAAGGAAGAATGACAGAGGATCCCCAAATCCAGGTGTGAAAAACTTGTTGCATCATCCCCAAGAAGACTCATGGCTGTACTAGCTCAAAAGGGTGCTGCTACTCAATACTGAGCAATGAAACAAAGAGTGAAAAATTTAAAGTGGTCTGAAAACTTTCCATACCCACTGTATACACACACACACACATGGATGATAAATGCCTCACAACTCTACGCACATTTAAAGAAGGTGAGAAGCACCCAAGTGTCACAGTCAAACCCATTTACATCAGCGTGGTCTGTGTGCCAGCAGTGGTACCTGACCACACCACCAGGCACATGTGTCGTCATCTTGCATGGGCCAGGGAGCATTTACACTGGACGAGGGACCAGTGGGCCTCAGTGCTGTTCACCAATGAAAGTCGATTCAAGCAGTCCTGCTGCTGGGTTGTTGCCCTCCAACCGCCTGTTCCATGTCTCCTGGTGGCTGACAGACACAGCAGACCTTCTCACATTGATGTTCCATCCTGGATGAGCTGCACTTCCTGAGCAACTTATGTAGGTTAAAGGCACCACCTCATGCTACCTCTGTGGTCACCACCTGCAGAACACTCTTTTACAGGGGTTGTCTTGCTAATTGCCTCTCATGTCTGTTCCATTCGCACAACAGCAGGTGAAAATGATTCACAGTGTTACTTCCTAACAGGTTGATTTCACAGAAGTGTGATTGACTAGTTTTAATGTTTCCTTTATTATTCTTTAACAGTGTATATTGCAAGCCAGGCTTCCTTGTCTAGAATCCATGTCTGACCTCACAAATGTGTTTGCAAATAGAGCCACAATGTGAATGGTAACATGATTTTAAAATTAGGTCAAAAAAATCCACAGGATGTGAGCCTTCCCATCAACAAGCACTCATTGGTGCGAATGGGCACAAATACCTTTTTGTATTTATGCAGAATGACTCCATATACAGTACATTTCCATAGTTGGGGTCCATGGGTTGCCCAACTAAGATAATCAAGAATCTGATATGCATAAATGGGAATATAGATTGCAGCATTTTAACTAAATAAAGACGGGGCATTAGGTGACCAAACAATACAGTGTAAAATGATTTCTGAAAGATTGTACTTATTACAGTGGGTAGTGCTGGTCGGTAGGGCGATCGGAATACTGCATATCCTCCACAAGGGTCCAAAGACATGCCAGAGATGTGAAATTGTCATAAAAAAACATAATTATAATCTCAAAATTGATTTGATTTGCCCCCCAATTTAACAGGGCATGACAATTCAATGTCTCTATCATGGCTGCATGTTTTTAGATTGTAGAAGGAAACCAGAGTACTCACAGGAAACGCAAAGAGACACAAGGAGAACATGCAAACTACACAAATAACCTTCGAGTCCAAAATCAGTGCCTGACCTGGCAAAAACTTTTTTCTTAGTCAAGTTTTTATGATATATATAATATCTCACATATATATATATATATGACATACAAGATAAGAGAACATCGTTATAACAATACAGTTTTCCCAATTTGTTTCTGCAAAAACTTCACACTGCCCCGTCTTTCTCCCTCACAAAACACCTCCCGCACCAATTCACCTGTAAATGCAGCAACCGCAGATTAAGACATGAAAGAAGCTATCTTGGAGGAGCTGTTTAGCAAAAAGACAGACGTGTGTGTGTGTGTGTGTGTGTGTGAGAGAGAGAGAGAGAGAGAGAGAGAGATAGGGAGAGAGAGAACGACAGAGGCTTTTTTTGTTATGCAAGAAAAGAACATTATGTTAGGAGCATTATTATTTACTATATGCCAATAGTTTATTTTTGAGCAATTTATCCTGTACATCTACAGCTGAATGTTAATAAAAGTGTTTGTGTGACATTTGAGGCGTGCAGCTTTGACGCAAGAGTGCTTTGGTATGTATATCATATTTCACTATTCAGTTAAAAATATAGAGATATCTTTTTGGTCCACATCACCTAGGTCTACTTGGTCACATCATTAAAAAACAGGCCCATGAAACAGTATTTTACTTTTGGAACTGGATGTCTAACAGGCTCATGTTCTGCCAAAGTGTTTGCCATATATGATATTTATAGACATTTTGAGGAGTAGTAAGGAGCGTGGGATTCATAAACATATCTGTTTTTAGACGTCTGACCCCTAAGGTCAAGAGCAGTTAATTATTTACCTCTTACACACAGTGAAACTGCTCTTTCTCTCTACAGATCATAGCTTCACTAAAATCACTATAAACTTATTTCTGAGATGTCTTATTCCACATAGGCCACCAATAGCTCATTTGGTCCAATAATAAACAGTGTATTTCTGAAATTCACACTGGCATGGTGCCTCAGGGTCTCATCACACACCCCACTGCACATCGTCTTCGCATGTGAAGGAAGAGAGAACTCCTTCTACAAATACAAAGTAATGTTTAACCATTAGCCTAAGGCTTTGAGAATGCAGCATTTGTCTGAATCAAACACTGAATCGTACACAAATCCATTTTTATATAAGACAAAATTTTATGGACCAGTAGAGGGTTTAAAATAGAATAACTATAGAATGAAAATTGAATCCTTATATTTCCCACTGCCAAGCTCCCACCTAGTGGTGGTTGAGGACTGCATTTTTGTGCAGTAGGTCACACAAGCTCACATTCAACATTGAAGCTATTAACACACGATTGACTATTTATAAAGTATATCGATCAATCACAGGCAACTTTGTTTCATTTTACTAGGTTTTTACGTGGAAGATGGTTGTCAGGACTCAAAGTAACAGAGCTGAGTTTACACTGAATTAGTAAATATATGAGATAAAGCAGCATGGAAGAACACTGGTCACATTGTTTGTTTAAAAAAAAACAAGATCAGGAATGCACATTTCAGTCTTTCAGTTTGTTATTAAACATACAGAAAAAGGAGACCTTACTTTTGGCCTTAGATATGAGCAGATTGAGGTTACGTGCCTTGCTCAAGAGCACTTCAGTCGTGACTCGTCAGCTCTGGGAATCGAACTGGTAATCTTCTGATCACAAGCCCAGTTCTCTAACCACCGGGATAGGCTGGCATATTTATACACAGGATATTTAATTAATTATAAAGGTCATTTTCATATACAGTTCTAAAAATATACAGGTATATGTAATGTCCAGATTATAGACAACAAATAATTTAGAATAGGTTATACATTGTATGCCCTTCCTGACTCAATCCTCCTATTTACCCATGCTTTGGACCGGAACTACAATGCACTGGTTTATACATCCGAGTGGCTAGCTTCCTATAAGACAACTCAGCATCTCCATTTAACCTGCATGTTTTGGACCATGGGAGTAAACAGGAGCACCTTGAGGAAACCCACAAAGGCACAGAACAAACCTGGAACCACATGTGGGTCAAACCCAGGACCTCTTTCATGAGGCAACAGAAATGTTAAATATACAAAAAATGAATCCAATGTAATTTAAATGTAATTGCAAATCACTATAACAACCTGTTTTATTCCAATGGAAGTGCTCTCCTCCAGAATGACAATGCCTTTGATTATTGCTTTTGTCCCCAAATTTCAGCCCAGTTAATAACTTACAAATAATCCTGATTTGTTGGAGTGTTCTCTAACAAAATCATAATCAACACATAAAACGAAATATTATTAAAGTAACTACTTTTCTTTAGTTTCTGGTTCTCCGGTGTTTTTCCTAGTTCTGTGCAAAAGCACAAGAAAAAAAATCCATTTTGTTTTTGGTGGCTTAACAACATACTAAGATTTTTCCCTCCACTAGACAAGAAACTCCCTCAGAGGTAATAGAGAAAATGTGCCTAATTGCTTTACCATTGTCTCATTTGTGTGCACTCCTTTAAGACATACTGGGAATTGTTGACAAGGCAAATGCAGGTGGGCATGTCTCATGAGAGCACCCACACCTTTCAAGATGAAAACAACAAACCTACCATTAGGCAGTAAAGATTTTTCTATTCTCATTCTATCCACATCATACAAAGCTTTATTTGACACTGAATTGCAGATTTATTAGGGTCCATTTTGGATTACAAAAAGCTTTTTTGTTGTTAACATATGCAAAGTATTATGATTCCTTTTGTTTGCAAATTGGATTGATCTAATGAAAAACAGTACACAACCGTTCTGGATGATGTTGACATGTTGCATTAGGGGTGCATAGACTTCTAGACTGTAGAAAGGGATGCATTTCCATGATGATCTCTATCACATGACCATGATGGTTATAAAGGGGCACAAAAGGCACAAGCATTTACTTGTGTTGACTTGCCTTTTGTAAAGATATATTTATTTTATATATTTCAGTTCAGTTCAGGTTCTTTAACCCATTATCCTGGTTAGGTTCGGGGAGGGGTGCTGCAGCCTATCTCAGCTCTTCAAAGGGTGCAAGGCACAAATGAACACCCTGGATGGGGTGCCAGTCCATCGCAGGTAACTACAGGATGATTCAGTTTCTCCAATCAACCTGGTACCATGTCTTTGGACTGTGGGAGGAAACCGGAGTATCCGGAGAAAACCCACACAGACACAAGGAGAAAATGCAAACTCCACCTCGGGATCGAACCCAGGACCTTCTCACTGTAAGGCGACAGTGCTACCCACTAAGTCACCATGGATGATCTAGAAACATTGTTTGTAAGGCATTAAGCTGTCCAATATTTGGATAATTGTGAGCCTTTTTTGGATCATTTTACTAGTACCCATGCATTAAAAGTTGTACCAATACACTATGATACATTTAGAAATCGGTTCAATCGGTAGTTCATTGAAGATCCCGATATTTACATTAAAAAGCAGAGGGCATCTGGTTAATGTCACTTTCCAGCCAAACATTTACACGTGAGGAAACATTTCTATTTGTATTTTTTATGTATTCTTTTCTATAATGTGGGATTTGTTTTCAAAATTCATTTAAGTTTACACAAAAATAAGAACTGTCAGAAATAAAAGAGAAGTACAAATACATTATTTTATTTTAGATTTAAAGACATGTTAAAAGGAAACTTAATAATGTGCTAAATTGCTTCTGTATTTTCGTTTTAAGAAACCGACATTAAAAGATAAATACATTAAGGTTCTGCGCATGAAGTCTTTTTTAATTCACATTTCACACTTTTTTAATTCGCATTTTTAATTCGCATTTCGCAACTTATGTGCAAATGAGCTTTGCACACTGTGCAGCCTAACACTATACTATTAATGGTGTCTACAGTCTATTAAAAGTATCGAAAAGAACCCGATATGATTGACATCTACAGTACATAAAACATTTGTTATTTTGCTTAGTCCCGAATGTCGATTGAATCCAGACACTGATGAATGCGCGTCGTGCCTGGTTTGGGAACTTGGCGCACTCGCGGCTCATTAACACGCACATTAATCATCCAACTCAGGTGAAAATCTCGATCTAAACCGGGTTACTTTACCTCGGTGTTTGCAGATGGCGTTAAATCCTGTCAGTGTGTCCGGGTGGCGGTCGGATCCTGTCCCCGCGAAGCCGCGATCTCGATTTATGGGAGCTCGGAGCGCTGATGGTGTGGATGAGGAGCGGATGGAGCGGAGCGGTTGCGGTAAAGAACCGGTGGTGCTTCCGCTAATAGGCTGTACTTTCACCGCGGAGTTGTTTAACCGACAACGCACTGGAGATCGCGCAGATAGAGGGTTCGTTTATTGTGAATGATATTCAGTTATTATTTGTAAGATCATCATTTTATAGTCCGCTGTACAGGCCCCGTGTAAAGTAAATCCGCAAGTACAGGAAGGATTTCCGAGTTGTTAAGGCGGCTGCATCATTTCCCCTCTGCATCAACACCGATCCGACCAGCAGCTGCCATCAGTGCGATTTTCATTGTGATTTTATTTCTTTTAATTAGTTTTAAATACTATTTTAAACGTGTTTTACAGGGCATGGGTCATTGGCTTATAGGTGTGTGTTTTTTTTTTTTGTTTTTTTTTTAAATGAACAAATACAGTATGAACGCTCTGCCAACACCAGTTAATCTGATGGTGTTGATCACTGGGCAAATGCGTCGAGATGAGAAAGAAGTTTCCAAACTGTAAGGACTTGTGTAATCCTAAAATGTGGCTTTCATAGTACAGATGTGAATTTTATTTACAGTTCTAATTCAATTCAATTCAATTCAATTCAATTCAATTCTATCTATCTATCTATCTATCTATCTATCTATCTATCTATCTATCTATCTATCTATCTATCTATCTTATCTAATAATCAATCAATTCTCACTTTATGAAACAGTACAAGTACAACTGGACATAAGTGGAAAACATATTTCTTGTTTACAATGACAAATATCTTATTTTCATATAATTCCCAAACAAATGGCATGATGCATGATGTTGCATGTATGCTACAAATAATTAAAAATCACATAAAGCTGAACTTGAATGATTTTTTTTTACTATTTGTATGTGTATTCAGTAAATAACACATTAATAACAAAGCAAACCTGCCTCTGAAACGGTAAGTACTTTGGTATGTTCTCTTCCAGTCTGCATGGCTTTCCTATGTGCCAAAATGTGCGTTAGGTGGAACGGTTGGGATCGATCGAGTTAATGGGTGCACTCCTAATCCAATCATTTCTGCATGACATCCTGTGTGTCCAGGTGGAGAATGACCCCAAAATAATGCATGGATTAGAAATGAATGAAGCTCTTCACAGACCCTAATTTTGAAGATGAAGCTGGGGTGATCAAAATCAGACTAATCTACTCTTCTAGAGCTGACTTTCATGGGGTTACTTGGTCACTTTAATTAATGACAGGTGTCACAATTATTTAACGAGATTAAATGTGATTGGATTATTCGAATCACAGCTACACCCCGAATTTTAAGGGGTATGCACATTTCTGTACACTATTTCTCATTGTATTATAAAACTATTTCCCTTTCAGTTTGTTAAGATTGTCACATTAAGCTAATGAAATTATTATTTTCGTGCCCAAATAGAGCAACAGGATTTTCTGCTAGCACATCAGCATCAAGAGTATGTTACCGGTTGGTTAAGTGCCATCTGTGCTGGCCTGCTGAATGGAAATGGATGATTAAGCCTGTAGCAGTAAATCAAATGTTAGTGTAATAGTGTGACCCCAAAAATTATTTTTCAAATTTTTTTATTTGAAATGATTTAAATACAAATAATATATATATTTCATTTACAATGTGTTTTCTGGTAAACAAAAGTGGCAGACATTGGTTTTCCAGGCTCTACAATTCTTTTTTTGGCTCATTTCACTAAACTATACATGTCAGACATTAATGAGACTATAAAAGTCTGTGTATGCATGTGTTTGTACAAAGGCTTTTTAATGACCCAGAAGTCACAGCTTTTTAAACACACATCGAACCAAGTACATTCTTGTGTGGATCTGTAATACTAAATGAACTATACAAATGCAAAACATGTATAGTTTGGTATGATATAATTTGAGTATGTGTTACTTAAATGCTCCATCTTGACACAGCCACAAGAAAGATGGGAACCGGTCATGAGTGGTCATGACACTTGATATGATCAGCATCAGGTCACCAGTATTTTCAACACATCAAATATAAAATGCCCTTCACCCCACCCCCAAAAAGGAAAAAAAACTCCCTTATTATGCACCTGGAACTCTCCATTGCTGTTTTGGTGGGAATTTAGGGTCATAGAGCCTAAATTAGTATGTATAGTGTGTCCATATACTTTCGTTCATTTGGTTTTGTTATGACAAGACTACATAACATGTACACATGCTTGCACTCCTGAGCTGGAATCTTGAATACAATGTATCGAATCTCAGCTTTGCCATCCGGTCACATGAATCTTTGACCTGTTGTTCCTATAGCGGCAGATAGGCCACTATGACCACTGATAGCTGATTGATGGCATCTGCACAGAGACAGGAAAAATAGTGTATCGATCAGGGTGCGATCTTGTCTGGTGTAGCTGACAAGATGCATACGGCTGCTGTTACACACATCGGAGGGGGTTACCTTCCTTCTCAATTAGACCCGAGATCCACGTTATTGGAGAGGGAACAAAACAAAACAAAATCTTGTATACATCTTGTAATTCTAAATATCAATTGCTGTGACCACTCAGGAAGCCATAAAACAGACCTTATGATTAGGAGATCCGAGAAAATTTGAATTACATTATTTTACATAATTTCGCAATGTGTCACTGATTGAATGGTCACCAGGAGAAAGATGATTAAAATAAAATAGATATAACAATTCATTAATGTCCATTTTTTGTAGAATGCCCACCTGAGCATACCAAAACTCACCAGTCACAAATACACTCTGAAAGGCAGACTGATGCCTTCATGCAACCATTAAACGAAAGTCAGAACTGCAAATATTTTCACATGGAAATGACTAAATCCAAAGGAAGGCTAAATTCCGGCAAATTCGTTCTCAACACAGAGGCCTGACACCAGATTAAGGGTGTCCAGTCCATCAGTATATTAATATCACTACTACAGACAAGTCACAGCTACACTCCCTTTTCCTCTTATCCGGTTGACATTAAACAGACCACATGATTGACTGGTTGAAACCACAAGACTCTTCAAAATGGCCTTGCCCTAACAAACTCTTCATGCATAGGAAGCAAAAGGGAAAAAATAAAGAAAAATAATAAGTTTTAATGATTCAAAGCAGGTTTGATATATGATACAAATGAGTCCGCCTGAAATGCTTAATGGACCCCAAGTGCAGACATCGTTCTCAAGTACTCAGCAAAACATTAGGTCTGGTGCTGCTCAGAAGCACTATATATATATATATATATATATATATATATATATATAGTTTTCAGATTGCCCTCGTGGTGAGTTGGTGCCT
>JAYDZF010000005.1:6629136-6649864 GCA_034509105.1 Microcambeva barbata
GGTGCTGCTCAGACTCACTATAGATATATATATATATATATATATATATATATATAGTTTTCAAAGTGCCCTAGTGGTGAGTTGGTGCCTTGTACTGGGTATATATATATAGACTCTGGGATATATATATATATCCCAGAGTCCAAGATATATATATATACCCAGTACAAGGCACCAACTCACCACTAGGGCAATTTGAAAACTAGTTAGTGAATGCTGAAACATCCACCTCATATAAAATGTATTATCAATAGTGCTGAGGTATCTTTTATATTCCCAAATTCCTTCCAGCTGGAATAGCACACTTTTAAAGTGTGCCACTACATTACTGCTGGGATCCGAATTCTCAGCTGTGTTAGCTGGGCCGGCATCTGAGAAAAACGGTACAAAATTCTAAGGGGTAAAGCTAGGGAGATCAGAGTTTAAATGCATTTCACAAACTTATTAAAGTTGTAACTGGTAAAGAACAAAAATATCTTCATACTTCATTCCAGAGAAAAATGCTGATCACAATACTTATTTAATTAGGGCGGCACAGTGGCTAAGTGGCTTGCCTCATAGCAAGAAGGTCCTAGGTTCAATCCCCAGGTGGGGTGATCCCAGAGTCCAAAGACATGCCGCCAGGTTGATTGGAGACGCTGAATTGTCCTGTAGGTACCTGTGATAGACTGGCGCCCCATCAAGGGTGTTACCATGTGCCTTGCGCCAGTTGAAAAGCTGGGATAGGCTCCAGCATCCCTCCCAGCCCTAATTAGGATAAGGGGTTAAAGACAATGAAATTAATTAATTCAATTAAATTCCACACGAAGGGATGTTCAAGGCATCCAATGTACCGACGACTTCTAAGAATAGAACATTATTCAAAATCTTTCACTGAAGCATATCCAATTCCAAGTGGAGAGCATTTTTGGTCCAACATTCTGAATCTGAGCATTCAACAATCTTCCATGATCATGATATCTTGGTTTTGGTTTCAATGCAGTCGATTTTCTGCTCAGTCTAGTCTTCGAGGACAAAATGAACTCTTTACAGCCATGACTGTTTCTTTTGAATTCCAGATTTCAAAAGGTAATTTCAAACCAATAATAATGGAACGTAAAGTTCATGCTACACCACTTCCAAGTTGTTCAACTGAATCTCTTACAGTCTGGAGACACTTCAGTCGTTGTGGTTTTCATACTACACCTACACCTTCTACCAACAATGCCTGTCAACAAGAAGACCCCGATCAATGTTGTATGTGCACTGATGAATGGTGTCCAAGTAAACAAAAACAAATGAATGAGTGAAGATGTGGACTTGGCTACATGTTATGTAGGCATAATGTTTTGTCGAGAATGATAATCAGAAATAATGTAAAACCTGTTCGGCGATGTATTCTGACATAAACCATTTAATGCCCGCCCTAAGTTTTTACAACACTATCTTGCGTCACCCAACTAATATCCAGATATTTCATAAGTGAGATGTCTCTCGTCAGTCTGCTAATGAATCAGTTTACACATGGCGATCAAGAGCAGTATTGTACAGTGAGCCTGCAAATCTAGCAATTTATCTCTAATTTATAGCAATCATAGAGCTCAGATGATTTTTTTGCTATGTCCAGTAGCCATTGTAAACTGCTGATGTGCACAGTTGTGACTTTTGTTGACTGATGACCAACACTAAATGTATTGTAGCTGTAAAATTTCACATGATTAGTCCCACTACAGCATCCTTCTCAAACACATCAAAGTGGTAGTGGTCATGAAGCAGCACTGGGACCATACTTGAGTCTCAGAAGCATTAACAGGAAAGAAAAATAGGGGACCCTGCATCTTCAGGTCTGAGTTTTGCATCAAAGACTGAAACCCAGAATTGACAGGAGTTTATCCTAAGCCTCCATCAAGCTGGTTGTGGAATGTCTGGAAGTGCAAAAGATGAGAAGGAAAAGATGAGCATCATGAAAAGGGCAGCTTTGATAATATTAGAATATTAAGAGAAAAAAAAAGAGAAAACAGAGGTACACAAATCATTTTTATGCCTCTGGTTAAAACTGTCCACTTTTTCTAGCCATTCAAGGTCGATCCAGATCACACATTGTGAAGAAAAGGCATGACATGAAATTGTCAAGAAACGCATTGTGGGATTGGTAAATGATGATCGGGATGTGTATTTTAATGAACTCAGTCTGTTTATTTGTCTGGAACGGCAGTTAGTCAAACATGAGCTGCAGTAAAGAGTCGACAGCCATGTTGATAACGGTAACGCAAACGGAGCATAAAAAGTGGGAAAAGGTGTGTGAGAATTTATCGAAATGCAAAAGTCACAGTCAGTATGTTTAAAAGGTCACGTTTTCTGGTTGGATTCTTTACATCGGTGCTTTTGAAGCTGTGTGTGTATGTGTGGGCGTGTGTGCCTGAAACCAGGGTGTGTGTGCGCCGAGTCTGTATATTTTTGCTGGATTAGTCGTTGTCTTCATCATCTTCCTCCGACTCCTCGATTCCATCGCTGTCCTCCTGGTCCTCTTCCTCTTCCTCAGTCTCTGGGATGTCCCACTGTGGGTGGTTGACCATCATGGCCTTTGCTTCATGGACCTCCAGCTGAGGAACACAGACAGACACACAAAAAGTCCATTAGGGAATGGTGTGATGTGATCGTTTACTATACTGTCTGGTCATTAGTGAAATATTCTGACCAAACGCCTATGAGGGGGGGAATCATTACATAATTACGTCTGTTATGTGTTTTCATAGGAATTAAAGTAGATGGGTGGTGCACTACCATGAGAGAGGGATTAGAAGGTATGTAGGTAGGTAGGCAAGTAGGTAGGTAGACAAATTGAATTTGGTGGTTCGCTGGGTGTTGAATGAATGGATGGAAGTGGATAGATTGAGATGGATGGGTGGAGCAGTGTAGAGTAGTGACTTCGATATTGTTACCTATGATGAGGTTGACATCATGTAGTTTGGTAGTGGTGTGTGTAAGTAAAATAGATCCATGTCATAGTAAGTGGGGAGAAAACAAACCTTCAGGGGCTTAATCTGATCCAATCCCATATATGAGTCTGACTTCAGGACTACAGAATATTGATAGTTTCCTGTTTTTGATGGAGCAGGAAATTTCAGCTCAACCTGGAGAAGAAAGATGTAAGAAGTTTAGAGTTTAATAAACAGATGGAGTATTTTAAGTGTGTCAGTGAACTAGACACTCTGGTGTCATCTGTCTGCCATGTAACTGTGCCTTTAAAGATACAGGCTGCATAATACAGGTTGCTTGGCAACCAGCTATGAGGGGAAAGGGGCTGTGCAGAAGATGCAGGGAGTCTCTCACACCAAGACTGGTATAAACATTCACTGCAAACAAATGAATCAGTTTGTTTACAGTAGTGTTCCCCATATTATCCAAGCAATAATTCACACTGAACATGCACATCTAAAACATTCATAATACACAATGGAGGTTCATTTAAATTGTTCCACTCTTTTTTCTCCACCACTGTGCTTTACACACAGAGGAATTTGTCCTCAACATTTATTCCAATAAGTTCAGTGAAACACACATCTACACACAATGTGTATAACAATACACTCAACTCACAAAGGAATATGTTTAAATACAAAGCGATACGATTCCTGATTTTTTTTAAACAACATGAAATCAAAGATAAATTTTAATAAACGTATACGATAAAGTATTTGTAATTATCTTGTATTCATTGAAACAATTAAAGTACTTTCTGGATGTAGTTGTAAAACTATGTAAAAACAAATTCTTCATTTTTGTGTTAAAAAAATTCGTCAGTGCCCCTACCGTTTAAAGTGAATATTGATTCACCTTTAAAGCACAATCGATTCCCCAAATGATTCATTCATAGAGATCCTTTTTGAATCTGTGCGTCTCTAGTGCCTGGAGCAGTGGGCATCCCTAACCAGGACTCCCCGGGAGCAGTTAGGGGTTGGGTGCCTTGCTAAAGGGCGGTTAATGGTCAGCTCTAGAAATATAGCCGATCACAATCCCACCAAGCCATGGCTGTGCCTAAACAGCTTAAATCCCCATCTTGAGTAAAAGTAGTAAAAAACATCCAAAACAAGCCCAGATTTATCAGGTAGTTAACAAACTTATCTTTTATAGTGTGCATGTGTAGAATACACAGGTTACCATGTAAGAATGTTTAAAACTGAGCATGAAAGTCCTGTTCAGCACACTTTCTCTCACGCATGAACGGCTGGCACGTGCATGTACAGACATGCAAAGGAAAACAGCGAGTACGTTAGTTTTAAACAAATTATTCATTGGAATCGAAATTTGGCACTGTTCTCTTCATTCTCTTTTTGATCACTCAATTTCAAACAACACCATAAATCAGTCAATTTTTAAAGAGATTCAAAGCTGAAAAAACAGCAGTATAAACAAACAATTAGAGATTATACATATAGGTTAGGTATATATGAATATATATATACAGTGTATCACAAAAATGAGTACACCACTCACATTTCTGCAGATATTTATGCATATCTTTTCATGGGACAACACTGACACAATAAAAAGTAGTCTGTGTGCAGCTTATATAACAGTGTACATTTATTCTTCCCTCAAAATAACATCATATACAGCCATTAATGTCTAAACAATTCATGCTGCAATTACAATGACTGCATAGAAATAGTGAATAATAATAATAGCCGGGTGGTTAGAGAATGGTTAAATTTCCAGAGCCGACAGGTCACAACTGAAGTGCCCTTGAGCAAGGCACCTAACCTCTAACTGTTCCCAGGGCACAATGGCTAGGGCTAGTTGCTTACTGCCCCCATGTGTGTGTTTCACTGTACTATTGGGATAAAATGCAGAGAACAGATTTTACTGCACAGTGATGAAGAGTATTCTAAATCCTGAAAAAATTAAATGATGAAGAGCATGACTTTTCCGGATGTGACACTGATATTTAAAAGTAATACATGCTCACCTCCTCTGTATCTTTGAGAGTACAGACATGATAAGGCATGGAGACCAGCGTCTGGTCTTTGCGGTCTGCGATGTAGAGCCACCACCACTCCTGCTTCTCCTCTGGGAAGTACAGGCTGTACACCGGGTGTGTGATCTTTGACTTGGTCTCCAGCAAAGCCCGGTCTCGACGCTGGATACTCTGCTGTAGAGCCTCCCACTCCTGAAAAAACCAAGCAGCTCTAATGTTGCTCAGCAGTGTGGAGTCAGGCGTTTGCTTTAGTTTATTCTTTTCTATTATCAAACAACATTTTATGAAGATTATATAAAGATTACACACTAGGGATGCCAATCATTATTGTTTGTGAAATGCAATGCTAGCTTGCTTAGGCTGACACTGCGGTAGTTCATAACCAGTGATATAGGACGTGTTCAATTAAGTCGGGAGCTACCTCGCTCCCTCGCCGTTTACCTACACAGCTGTCTAACCAGAGAGAGTTCTGTTCTGTTATTATTGCTTTTTAAATCAGGTGTTTTAAATGGTCTATCTGGGTAGCGCTATCACATTTCATTAGCATTGTGCCATTTAAAAGAATGGGACCAGCGCTAGCAACCGTAAGGTTCTTAAATTTCCCTTTTTTATTAAAAAAAAGCTGGGCATATTGCTAGGAACCAGGTCAGTGGTCGCCTTGTAATGAACAAATTAACTTCTTTGTAATGTCCAGATCACTCTGTTGCTGATTCATTTCTTAAACAGTTCTGTTAGTTTTAAATACTTGAAGGCTTCATGCTGCTGTTGATCATCTATGATTATTTACTAGGCTATCTAATTATGTTTTCATATTTCACAGAGCTAGGCACTGTAAATATATATTTTTTTTTTTGCACAAATCAAAATATTTTATCTACTTGGAACAAAGTATTTACTAAATCACACTTTTTGCTTGAAAAGACTTTAAAAATAAAAAATAAAAGCATTTATGTTTACTTACATAACATTTTATTTAGTATCATGGAAGTTTAGTGGTTTTGGTACCGACTTATAAATGTCTGGTATTGTGGCATCCCTAATGCAGACACAACCAGCTGTGTTGATGGGACTGAAGGCCAGATCAGGAATCGGCTCTTTATCGGTGTGAAAGCACCGCCTACTTTCCGACAGAGGTGCTGAAGAGAGAGCTGCAGGAATCCAGAGGGCTGTGAAAGCTCTCGGTAGGAACCTGGCACTGTGTTTTTGCAGCCCTGCTTGGCAAGCATGTGTGATGTGAATGTGTCGAAGGTGAGTAGTAACAGGTAATGGAAGGATTTCATTTTAGTTTTATCACAAATTAGTCATAATTTTGCTTGGCTCCAGAACAAAACAAACGTTCGGGATCGTGGGGGGTGTCGTGGAGAAGTTTTTTTTTAAAGAAACATTTTCGGCAAAGGACATCCTTTGATGTTTTGAAGCCATATCAACGCACCTCCTCATCATCTCCGGCCACCTCGTCCGCCTCAGTGTCGCTCTGCTTGTCGCTCTCCTCGTCCCTCTCGCTGGGAGAGTCCTTGTTCGCCTCTGCTTCATCCGTGTCACTGCCTTTATCTGACAGCTCTTCTTCTTCCTCTTTGGCAGCTACAGCCAAATCCTGAAGGAGGAAACATCAGCAGCCATGTAGACTGAAATACTGAAGGCATCCAAACAACTCCACACTAAAACATAACTCAGACCTGTGACTGGCTACTTACATTTCCTGCTACGTTGCCATTGGCCTGTTTGGCCTTGTCACCCTTCACCTGCTGCTGGGAGATGGGCTTTTTCTTGGTCAGTTTTTTCTTTTTGGACTTGGCTGCTTTCTTAGCGGCTTTATTTTTGTTCTGCCATTGTTTGGCGTTTTTGTTTTTAGCATTTTCACCTTGCTGTGAAGAGAAAACAGAGCCATAGGTGAAACGAGTGATATGTGGTAAGTGGAACGTATGAATAATGTCACGAGTAGCTCCACACTTGCATACTGAAAGTCTAATATGTTTTTCATGGGCCCTAAATAGAAAGGAAAACATGATTTAAACAAAAACCTGTGGTTTTCATTGAAATGTTTATACCAACAGTGTATGACCACACAATTTTACCAATAACCTTTTGCTACAATCTTTTATGAGACATGATAAACACCTGTTCATCAAAATATTCTCTTTTATAATACGCCTACTCCTGTATTTATTCTGTATCGAGGCTTTTCAAACCGGGTTGAAAATGAACATAATTAAATACATTTGCGCACAAACACCAAATGTGGAGGCTTTATGGTATTATTATTAATTACGACACACAAGATTCACTAATTCATCCCACTTATTGTCCCACTTATGGTCTGTGAGAGGTAATGGGAAAGGGAGAACATGCAAACTCTATACAGAAAGGATCTAACCCAGGAACGTCTTGCTGTAAGACAACAATGCAAACCACTTAAGCCACCCAGGTAAAAAAAATATGGGAAGTGTAATGTATGTAAATGTTTGTGTTGTATGTAATACTTTAACTTATACAGATAATGAAACAATATAAAAAAAATAATTTATTGTATTAGAAGATTTTAGCAAACTGCAAACTTTTTTCATACTTTTCTTTCTTTCTTTTGCCCCATGGTGGCTTATCTCCAAAGAAAGAATAATAAAAATTGAGCGCCCACAGAATGAACTGTGCCGTGACTGAAAGGCTTGGGCACACTCACACAATTGCCCTTTGTTTCAGCCATCGTACTGCAGGCTGCAACCTCATATATGTTGCAACAAATTACAGTTGGTTGGTCAAAAATTGAGAATTTGTTTGACAATCAAGTTTTTTTTTTCTTAAAAATTACTGAAAAACAAATTAATAGAGAGACATCAACTACTATGGTTCTACTGAATGGATTTTGTTTAACATGTTGTTGTCTACATGTTGAGCACAAAAATGTACCTCGTCTGTGGTAGCTTCTTCTACTGGCATTTGAGCTTCCTGTTCCTTTTCAAAGACCTCCTGTAAGAAAAAAACAGAATAAATGATGCATGACATATGCTGACCAAGTACTGAGCAAGATTCTCTTATGCAGGCCAAGCATGGTGTCCCAGATGGGTGGATATTCGTCTAGTGCTTTTTCCTGGCAACCCTTAGTCTGGTCTTTTGCCAACCAGCAGACAAGAAGCTAACTGTGCCTGTTAAGGGGTGTGCCCAACTGATCGTTAGCAAAGCCAAACTTGGTGAGTTAAGAGTACCAGTGTGCCAAATACCGGTACTCCCTGGAATTCAGATTCAATGTGTGTATTAGCAAATCATTTAGTATTACATTGTTATTAGCAGTAACAGTAGTGTACTGAGAAACTCTAAAATCTGTGATATGCTCAAGAATTTAGAAAATCAGCTCAAGTGATTATATTGACTTTATATATTAATCTAGCCCCTTAAACATGCAAGAGTAACTAAAATGTTGAAACACGACACGTCTGACTGGAAAGGCTGGTCGATATACACACATTTCCCAGAGATGTTAATTTAGCACAGAGGTAACGCAGTCAATAATGGATTAACGGTGTGAATTTAAAATGAATCAAGGTTAGAATCCTAAGCAGTACTTACATTTACATTGTGATTTGAGCAATTGAGGATTGTTAAGGACTTTGCTCAGGGACCCTAAAATGTTAACTTTGGAATGCTGAGTTACTGTCGCTCTGGTTTGATGACAGCTGGTGAGGTGAGCGTCAAGGTCCTGTGGAAGCCTTCATGACCTTTTACCTGCTCGCTCTCCATTGTAGTTATGCTGTAATACGTTAGGGGCACTGGAGTCTAAAGCTACTCTATATTGTTAATGATTTCACTTTTAAACTACCTCTTCTGTTGTTGTTTCACTCCGAGGTAATATTTATTATGGAATCCTGTTCAACTCTCGACAACAATGCTGCTTTTGATAGATGAGACAGGGCTCGGTGTGTTCGCTCCAGAAACCTACAGAACTCTATTCAGACTATTTCAGAAAGTAGACTGAATAATGAAGAACTCCAATACTGAAAACCTCCCATATCAATTATATTATATTCCAATACCTTAACTGCTGATTTAACAATACATATTTTTCTGAGTGCTTTACACTTTCGCAACATTCATGCCTACTGACATATCAATTCACTAAAAATCAATTCACATCAGAAATACAATGAAATTATTTGTTTGGATAAATAAAAGATAAAAAGTACTTTATTTTAATTGTTTTCCAAAAATAAATAGCAAAAGAAAACTTGTTAATAACAAATATTTTGTCTTAAATTACATGTTAACTAAAACTCCAAACCGAAAACAAGCATGCCTCTCCACCTTGGAATTAATCCCAAGACCTTGTAGCTGCTAACTTGTTTACTGCAACATGTGCATTTCCTTTAACATGTTATACATTACTCACAGCCATCTTCTTTCTTGACAAGGTGACTGTGACCGTGACGATGGAACCTGCTGTGATGTTATTGCTGTCTTCGTCATCCAGCACTAAATGGTAATCAAGAACAGTTTGCTCAGAAACACACATTTCAACATCCCATAGTCTCAAACTCTGAAATACCAGAACCATTTATCTTTCCTAACCTTGAAGTTTGGTTTCCATGGTAATATGGGGGAAGCTTCCAAGGACTGCCATGACCTCGTCGTACTTCTCCTCTCCCAGGAATCTCAACATGTTCCTCCTGTCAGAGTCCTTCAAACTCACCAGGTCCTGCAGACTCCGTACCTTGTACTAAAATGAAATATAAACAGTTAGAAGGGTTTGAACTGAAAAAACATAAAAGCTGACACGGATCATGTTGCCACAGTAAACCAACAATACAAAGCATGGAGCTGAAGGCTTTTTCATGACTGCAACTTTAGTAATGTACTTTATTCATTTCTTATTATTCAATTGTCATGTTTTACCCCATTTGGTAGCATTAATAAAAATATTTCTCATTAAACATTAATGTGAAATACAGTCATGGGTACTTTTGAATTTCCAGTTTAATTCACAAGCATATCTTTTGGCTGTTGAAGGAAACCAGAGCTCCCATAGGGAACCCACTCAAAATGCAAACTACACAAACTGGGATTCAAACCCAGGACCATCGTGCTGTGAGGTGACAGTGCTACCCATTAATCCATCGTGCCTGCCACTCTTTGTACAGCCAAGGCCCGTGGAACATAATTAAACAAGACTGGTAAACAGTGCTGATCTTAATCCCAGTAAACACTTATGCTGGGACACTTACCATTTTTTGCTGGATGGGCACAAATTCCCATAGACACACCCAAAAAATGTGTAAAAGGCCATGTCTGCAGATTGAAGTCTGCCAGCACTCCCAACTTGCCAAGAGGGGCAAATTTATATTAACAAGTATGGTTTTTAAACTGGATGCTAAACAAGGTCATGAAAAGTAATATGGGGTCTGTCAGGACCCTAAATAGCTGCATTTCTGCCCACTGCCTACCTAGCCATTAATTAAAGGATTACAACATATCGCTCACTTAGCTAACATAGTTAGCCCCAGACATATTAAACTAATGGGCTATGGTTGCACAACTTGGAAGCAGGTCAGCTGACATACCCAAAATGATTAATGCTCCACGTGGGGATAGACCCAAGGACCCTCTTGCTGTACAGTGACAGTGCTACCCACTTTGCCACACTTAGCAGTGAGAATGAGACTACATAAAATATATCAATGTAGACACTTCCCAATGTGTAGACTGCATGCAAATGAATAAATAAACACTTTTCACACCATTTCAATTATTTATTTCTGTAAAAAAGGACTATATGTAATCTATCAAGAGAAAGAAAATGTTTTATTCCATTACCTTTTTGGAGATGCAGTATCTGAGGTGCTCCTCTTCAAAGTGAGGCAGCTGGAGTAAAGGAGACTTAGCCTCCTGTAACCCCTGCACAGCCATCTGAGTCAGTTTCATACAGTTCTCAATGGAGGAGAGTCTGGGAGCACGGAATCCTGCACACAGCCATATGAACCATTCCAAATTTTAATTTTGGGCATTTCCTCTGTTTTACAATCGACACTTTTAAACCGCTGACTAGTCAGGACAGTTAAAAGCGCTCAGCAAAGAGGACAATGATTCAAGCATTCTCCCTCCCTCTATAGACACATAGCCAATTGTGCATCTATGTGGCTGTGTTGAAGCATGAGATCCCTCACAGGAAAATCTTAAATACAAGAAAAAAAAGTTATTTGTATTTAGTATTAAATCATTCCGTTTTTACCAATTGCTTCATCATGGTCACTGTGCCAAGCCACTACCAATAATGTCTGGCTGGCCGATAGCACTACTGAGATATGAACCCACATGTCATATATAAATCCATTCTAAACTTTATGTTGGCAAACTAGGTAGGGTTGAGTGTAAATAAGAAAGCAGATGTATCCCATTCTTGCTCGTGTACTTGCAGTGTACATTCATTCGGGTGCAAGCTGTTTGCACATATTCTGTAATGGAAGCATTAGACTAATAGGAAAATAAAAAAGGGCAGAGGATGTAAACCCTCGTCCATATGTTGCCCCACAAGCATTCTTTGGAATTCACAGGGCATACATTTGTAAAATCTACGTCGATTTATTGTGCATGGCACTCGCTCCTCTCTCAGAAAATCAGAATACCTCCTCTGCTGGTGGCCATCATTGTGAGCTGGCAACCAACGTTGATCATCTCCTGAAGCAAAGCAGGACATTTTTTCACCACAAACCTTTGGTCTGATTTAGAAAGACATAAAGAAAAAACAGAACAGCATGATGGACACAATAATCCTGAGAAGTTACAGTAGTCTTTGTAAGAGAGCACATTCTGATGTTTACCTTCTTCAATGTTTTCAGACACGTCCATCCGAGCAAGATGTGTGAGAACCAACACACGAGCCTTTAAACTGTAGGGGTAACAGAAGGGGGGCTCCTTCTTTTTGACATTGATGTTTCCCAGCTCTCGAATCAGCTAAAACACAAAAGGTACCTCAATGCTTAGTGGACAGTAGAACATACCACCACAAAAATAATCAGCGGTCAGTAGTTTATTCCTATGCATTCTGTTCCCTTTCTTCTGTTAGCATATATCGCAATTGTGTATGAAAAGGATATATTTTCCGGCTCAGTGTCCCTCCTGGGATGTGTGCGGTCTCGCAACCTCTTGGTTCCACTCATTAGATGCCTCTACAAATCAGTCCTCGTACAACATTTGACTTACGTATTCTGGTCTTTTCACAACCAGCAGACTAAATGGTCAATTATGTCTGATACAAAATCATGCCCACTAGACAGCACCCAGACAGTCGGCTGGTAGCAGAGCAGAGATTTGAACTATTTTAGAAAAGGGTTTTAGAAAACCTCTTTATCCTCAGTGAACCCTTATAAACCTGCTACATATGCTTTTTAACTCATGTCCCATTTGCATTTCTGGTGGCACATTGATAAAATACCAGTTTTAAATCTCAGCAGTTCCATCAGTTGACTAATTGACCATCATGCCCCTCAGGCATAGACAGCCTAGCCACTGGGAGATGAGCATCTGAGTACACCCTCAAACCAACCACCAACTCTGGTTAAAATAAGGGTATCAGTTGTACAAACTCTTGTATTTCGAGTCATCATCAGAGCCTGACAGAGATTGCTGGATCAGAAGATTAAAACATGTACCTGTGGAACTTCAACGTTGTCCGTTGGTCTGATAATAGCTTCTTTGTTGCTACGTGGGTCGAATTCGAACGCTGCTGTGAGCACCATCACTAACCCTGTGAGACAGCAAAGAGAAAAAAGTTCAGCACTGGAGAGGACACATTCTCAGTGGAGCTGATCTAGATTGCAGTCCTTATTGGACTATTTTAACCAAGGTATGTACTAATACTAATGTGCTTTGCATGTTTGCGGTTTATTGTATGGACCTAGATCTTAAGACTCACGTTTCATGTTCATTGTGGGTGTCTTGTACATAAAGTGCATGAAGAGCTGGGTTGTGTTGATGAGGATCTGATCGCCACTGTAGCGGATGGAACGGTACCACCATGTACCCTAAAACACAAACACACATGCAGACGTTTAAATACAGACCGACAGATATGCAGGTGTACTTTTATAAACAATACTTATTAGTTGGTATAGTGAAATGTGAAAAACATTTACTCACATTATTGTCATTGAGTCGTTTTTTTACTCAAGTATGTTTTGTATTAAGAACTGTAATCGACTACATTTTAAATAGCATCTATTATTAAATTAAAAAATGCTAAAAATTTAGTCTGAAAATGCTGCAGTGAAAGGGGTTGCATGAGTAGAGCTTTTCAGCCAAAACACCATCAAAAATCCACCAAAAACTATGAAAAACCACACACTCTGGCAACACTTCACATACACAATGGAGGTTCCGAAATTCAATAAGCATGTCAGATTCAAAAGTACTTTTAATGATTAAATAATTCGTTTAAATTAATTAGTTTCAAATAAACGATTAGTAACATAAATTATTACACTAAAATTTTATGTTTTAAAAACCTGCCCTCTCTACTGATGTTGTACCCCCGCCCCCTTCCCCGACAGGAGGCAGTAGCCGACTGAGTTCATATGCGTACGGAGAGCCACAAACAGTCCTAATTATTCCTCAGTATCCCTCAGTAGTGCTCAAGCCAGCAATAGTTGTAATTTGCTCATTTATGAGAATTCCCTATCCATCTTCCACCATATATGAACAGCAGCCAATTGTTGTAGACAATCAGCTCTAGTTTGAAATGCCTGGTTTGCTAGCATTTGTTTTTATAGATAAGATAAAATTAGATAGATAGACAGATTAGATAAATATATTATATAGATAGATAAATAGATTAGATAGATAGATTGATAATCATATAGTCCCTTGAAACAGTGTTTGAACAAAAAAGTAAACAAGTATCTTACCACAACCACAGGCAGAATGACCATGAAGGCCAAACCGTACACCAGCAACACCTGCAAACAGTACACATACACCAGTATCAAAAATAGGCCACAGACAAGAACTAGGTGTGTCTCAGATCTTGGACACTATTGAATTTCGACATGTCACCTACTGTACAAGGCCACAATATTACATTACTCCAATTGAAAATTAAAACCACCGGACTCTAACATAGAACCACTACTATACATGGCTCAACACCTCAATTTTATTTAGCTAAGCAAAATATTTGAATGGATCAAATAACCTACCAGCATGGAGTTCTTCTGGTCCACAATCCATGCAGGAAGGGCGATCCCAAAACTCGTAACTAAGGAAGCAAAAAGAGATGGGATGAAATAATTCAGCACTAGTGTGCACAAGTGGAGATGAACATGCTGAACTGTCTCACCTCTAGGACCATCAGGGTTGCCATAAGTCTCCCAGTTTTTCCGTGATTCATCATTGGTTAAACTGTAAAGAGAAGCAATCGACAGATCTGGTTGTGTTATTGTTTAGAGGGCTTCAGATATTCAGAGTTTGAAAATGCAGATCTTGGCGGATCGCCACAAAATAAATAAAAGTATGGCATTTTGGATGCATTTGTTGGAGCCGTTCCCAAGCTCTAAAGTGAAGGTCCCTGGTTTTAAGCCCACTTTGAGATTTTTAAACAGTTGATCTCGATTCGCCAGACTAGCAATGACGACCAATAAGAATGTGAAATACTGGATTTCTAAAATTTTCATTCTGTACAATGGCATATACTACAAAACAATCCATGCTGGCCGTGTCGCCCAATTTTTTGTTTCTCCTGAATTGTAAGGTGCACATCAGCACACATACTTTGATCTCTTGCTGTATTTTGGACGTGGTATCCTTAAGCCCTTCGTTACTTCTCATGAAAAAAAAAGTCGTTTGCGAGACTGGAGAAGCTTGTCTGTGAATTCAGTTGGTGATGGATGAATAAATCCTCCTTATTGTGCCACGACAACATAAGAAGCACCGGTTTTCAATCATGTGTTTATGCACTGTAGTCACATTTTTATGACCTATACTTTTGACAGCTGCAGAATATTGTGACTCAGCAGTGTACACCTATGCAGTATATCATGTTTAAGAACTCACACTTATTAAAAATACTAGCTTTATCATCAGTATTCGTGTTGATTACAAACGACCCTAGAAACTCCACACGGTTATAAGAATTGCATGAGCCGAAGGAAATTTGAGAAAGTTCCAAACACAATAGCACACAGTGTGTTCAGAGAAAAATCTAAATGACGATGCTCCAACTGTAAGAATGCTTACGCTGAATAAGCTTTAGCGATCTTCATGAACATGGCCTCATCTCCTCCTTTATCAGGGTGGAACTTTAATGAAAGTACTCTGTACTGCTTCTTGATCTCGGACAAAGATGCCCCCTATGTAGACACAAAAACACACAAAAAACTAATGATAAAATACTTGACCATAACATTCTGTTGCAAAGATTACAAAGCATAGGTTTCAGTAGCACTGTTTTAAATTGGTTATCAAATTACCAGAGTCATAGTAACTATAAACAATTGTACCTCACCACTGTTACAATTAAAAATTGGTGTCCCGCAAGGATCAGTGTTGTGTCCCATTTTACTTTCTGTCCATATCAATAATTTGGGAATGGATCTGGATTGAGTAAAATGTAGGTCATGATACCAGAAATGTATAAGCCGTAATGATACCACTAAAATTCCACGATTCTTGATACTAATTTTGATACAATGAAGAAGAAACAAACAACAATGGAATTTTACAAAAATACTTTTTCCAGCAAAAAGTGAAATTTAGTTAATACCTTGTTTTTTTTCAAGTAATAAAAATATTATTTTATTTAAAACAAAACTATGTTGTGCCAATAAAAAAACAAAAAAAATTTTAGAGCACGTATATTTAGAAGTGCTAGTGATGTAATCGTTACCTAGATAGACCGTTTGAATAACCTGATTTATAGAGGAATGAGTTAATAGAATGCTCACTAGTTAGGCAGCTGTCTAGTTAAACATTAAGGGAGCGATGCAGTTCACTGAGATTCCTCCTGGAATTGTTATGACAATAGCATGTGGTCTGGGAGATCTGTGAAACTTTCGGTACCTCAGTTCTCACAGGAAACGAGAACCGAATCGCTTTCATAACTTTGGTATTGACTTGGTACAGAAATATTGGTTCTTCATCTTTATACAGATACCATTTTGTATACTTCAGCTAGTTCATTGCAAGAGGGGATGAACTGCTTACAGTCTGTACAAATATAAAGTACAAATATCTTTGGTAGACAAAATTGATATTAAATGTTCATGCTCTCAGGTGATTACACAATTTTAACACAAAACGTTACTTCAAGAGAGGGTAACCTCTTACAAATACTTTATAATAAGGAATGTGTTCAGTTCAGTTCGTTGTCCTTGATCCATTATCCTAATTAGGGTGCTTGAGCCTATCCCAGCTCTTCAATGGGCACAAGGTAGCATGTCTTTGGACTGTGGGAGGAAACCGGAGTACCCAGAAGAAATCCATGTGGGCACAGGGAGAACATGCAAACACAGATAAAACCTAGATCGGCCCACACAGTGATTGAATCCAGAACCTTTTGGCTGTGAGGCAACAGTGCTACCCACTAAGCCACCATGCCACCCTACTTAGGAATTTGGCTAGATAAACACTTTGGGGGGCATATTGAAAAGCCTACTAAAAATACTTAGACCAAAGCTGAGCTTTTATTTCAATAGCCAATTTATTGCTTTATATTGCTATATACAATTTATTGCTTTTTGTTGCAAAAGCTATAATGGGTAAATAACCCTTTTATATTTCTAATTTGCTTATATACTATACTAATGTACAGTACAAGATCTCTTAAACACACTTTAAGTTCCATTCCAAGAACTTGCGGTGGACTGGGGTGTCCAGGGTTTGCGCCCCTACCCAACCCTGATTTAGGATCAGTGTTTTAAGAAAATGAACTGAACTGATCATCAACAGGAACAGAACTTGGTAAAGCAGCTTTCTCATCATGTGCTTGGAATGAACTCATTCCTCTTTAATAATTTTTCAAAACTTTTCAAATCAACCCTGACGGAGCATGGTCACTATTTTTAACGTGGTACCTCTCAGTAGTATTTTTGTATTAGTATGTCATGTGTTTTATTTCTTGCAATGTTATTGATTATTTATACTAGTATGTTTAGTCTGCAAATTTGTGTTTTTATGGTTTGGTATGTAATTGCCGTCTTGTGTTTATCCTGTAACTATTGTTGCCATTCTTAGCCAAGACTCAGTAGGAGAGGAGTTATTATATCTCAGAGGGCTGCATCCTGGTTAAATAAAAATAAATAATACTACAATGTTACTTGTTTTCAAGCAATCAAGCATTACTAATACTAGAGCTGGCCGGCTAGGGATTGACTAGGCACAAGTAGAAGGTGGGATGTGGGGTAGGCCTCATGATCTCCGCTGCTTGGTCTAGATGCATCCACTATTGGTGGGAATTTAGCAGACACCTAAACCAAAGTGACTTACATTAGTATTCAAATGAGAATGAAGGGCCTTGCTCATGGGCCCAACTGTAACAAATTGGAAGCAGCATCTTTCCCATTACTAGTCTGGTTCTTTAAATGGTGAATCTCTCGACCATGTCAGGTGGACAGATGTGTGCTGTTTTTCTGATCCTACAAGGAGCAAGAGAACTGTAATAAAGGAATAGCATAGGCTGCTGTATAAACTAAGCCTGTATGAGTGGACCTACATGCTGCTTAACAAACATTGGAGGACTTGTGTGCTAGCTTATATCTCTCTGTATCCAGCATATGTCTGTGCAATTGGAGACAGTCACAAAAAAAAAGAAAAAATGTATCCAAATTGGGATAGTTCAACATACAAAAAACATTTTCTTACCGCATCCAAACTGAGGACCTCATAGGGGTTATATTCCTGGTATTCACGATCTAATGTAGACACTTTATAGGCCAGGAAGATAAATACTACCCAACCAAACAACAAGGCTGCTTTTCTGTTAGGAGGAAAAAAAACATAAAGTCAATTAACCAAGTAAAAAACGAACGTACACTTCTATATAATGCTGTAGTGGCCCGTCTATATGTTATATGTTTTTCAAACCCAGATTACAAATAAAGTTACAATAGGTCAAGTGTGTCAAGCACTCTCTAATGCTTGAGGGCCGCTGCTTTTAATTCCTTATATGCTTTTCTTGATAGCTAAATTTTCAATCGGTTCTGAAGAGTTGTTCTTAAGTCAAAATAAATCTGTGATTCCAATAAAAAATAATGTTTATAGAATCAATTTGGGCCAGACCGCTCAACCCCCTGTACCTAATGTCTAATGTCTTATTCAGCCTTTTTGTTATAAATACAAAAATATTTCCCTTAAATCTTAAATTATAAAACAGACATTACTGTAATAAACAATAAACATCACATTTCAGTACAGTTTGTGTAAAGTACCATTTCTTTTTTTCATTTTCTTACCACTACGCTTTCTCTGAATATGACAAAATATAAACAAAACACTAAAAAAAAAAAAAAAACACTGTTGGAATGTTTGTCTTTGTAAATATGGGACCCGGCGAGCTGCCTTGCCTTGCTTCTTCAGCTACCCAAGTAAATTGCCTTATTAATCAGGTCGTTTGAACACTTACAAAGCTAACAAAGTTAGCATCATGCAATTCAAACTGATGGGATGAGGTGGCACAAGCGCGAGAATGTCAGATAATGTCTCCCTCCATGTCCCGAAAATGAGTTAAAATATTTATTAAAATGGTCAATAAATGTGTTTGTACTTTACGTTAATAATTCCTAACTCAACATGTTTGTGTAACTCAGGTTCCAGTGTATATCAGTATCATACTACTTTACTACCAACGCAGCCTAGTTTTATTTCTTAAAAATTTACCTTCCTACAATTCATATTCAATCAAATTCATTATTTGATCTGTACTTATTATGGCATATATAATGGGTGATTTGGGGATTATTTTAGCTAGCTAAATATCAGCTCCGCTCGTTTGCTGAAAATAGTTTTATTTAAACTATGTGGAAACTCTGCCATCTAGTGGTAGATGGGTTGAAACGGTCATTTCAGTGATGCGGCCGTAAACACTTCATCCTTATGGGTGATTATGGGTGATTAAATTTACCTTGATGGGTAAAAAAGCTTCCACTCATTGTCAGATCCACAATCCAAATAATTATAGTTTCTGACTGCACTGTATAGCAAACGTGTACAAATGAAGATCTAATAAACCATCCTATATGAATAATAGCTCAGTGTGTGAAATAAAAACAAGATTTGACTGTAAAAAAACCCAAAACAATTAGAACATTATAAAATGATCCTGATGTCCTTTTTTATCTGGACCCAGGGCCCTGTAAAAAGCCGGCGTAAATACACTTAGTTATTTCATCCTATGCCAGAAAGTGTATAAAACAAAATCTACAGCCAGGTTATCATACCCATAATTACTGGCCATAGATACTTTGCAGTCGTAGAATACCAGCATTTAAAGCCAGTACATGAAAATGGAACCTGCATCTGCATGACCTGCGCTAATCAGTGAGGAGCAATGCTTGTTTATAAATACTCTGATGGCTAGCATTTGGTGACATGAAGTTTGAGGAAGGTGGAGGCTTTGCCATCAGGTAACGAGGACAAAATCCATAGGGTTTATGAATTTGGATGCATGATTCAAGTCAGGTGTCCATAAACATTTCTCTTGTGACAAGAGATGTAACGATTCACTACAAGAATCTGTGTGGCACGTTTTGAATTGGTAGCAGAAGGCACTTTTACTAGCCAGGAACACCCCAAAAGAGCTGCAGATTTGGAGATGTTGAGTTACGTCTAGTCGGAACAATTTGACTTAAACCACTTAAAGACCATTTTTCCTGCATTCCGCATCAACTTTGTGGATAAAATGCTTACTTGCTCCATAATATATCCCACCCACTAACCGGTGCTGTGATGAAGAGAGTGTTATTCACTTCACTTCTCAGCGGTCATAATTAGGGAAGGAACGATTCACCACGAGCCAGTTAAACAGATTCTCTTGAGGGACAATTCAAATTGGTATTCAGAGTTTAATGAATCAATATGCACACTTTTCTCCTTTAGGAGAAACCTAGCAGTTGCAGCTTGACTGTGGTTAAACTTTAACCCTAAATCTTAAGATCAATAGTCCACTGAGCCACTGCCTCATAAATAAGGAATCAGTAAAAGGGGCAATTATTTATGGCACTGTATTGTATGCACATGAATGTCAGTGTCGTCCAGTCACCACTGATGTTAAACTCCAGACAGATGTAAAGGTATTGTGATGGTCTTGTTTCACTGGTCAATTGGCACAAGGCTGGAATTCCCTGTACAAGGACCCAATCCATAACCCTGCCCCATTTGCCCTTCACTAATCAACAGACACACTTAATTGTGCATGTGTAAGGACTCAACCAGCTAGAAACACCTCTACAATTCTAAACCGTATTTCAGTTAAGCTTACCTAGCATAACAGACCACTGTGCCACCCAAGCACCCCAACCAAATTCATTTAATCCAATTTACAACCATCTTGTATTTCAACTAAGACCGAACCGATTCCTCAAGTAACTTGTTTAATCAATACAACTACACCAAGCTCACTGTTCAACATACTCTTCCACTATACGTTCGCACTGTCGTCAGGTGTCTTGAAAAACCCAAAGGCTGCATCCCAAATCACACCGGAACGACACTTAAACCGGGGACTTTTCATTTACATTTACATTTATGGCATTTAGCAGACGCTCTTATCCAGAGCGACTTACAAATGATGTACATTTTACA
>JAYDZF010000005.1:6696790-6707326 GCA_034509105.1 Microcambeva barbata
TTAATCATCGATCTTTCAGTCATGCGTGTAAGCCCGAGTGTTGAGAATGACTACGCATAATACACATATCCTCTTTATACGTATTTTATTAATTACTGTATTCGTCTCGTTGCATTTTTGGTCCACCATAGTCTAAAGATAGAAGTACCTTAACGTTTTCATTTTTAGAGATACTTTGACTTATCACTGTTATATACTATGTATAATAAATTATAATTTAATAGCTAAAGTAATATGCAACGAGCTACTTTTAATATGTAAGATATAATACTACTACTACAAATAATAATAATAATAATAATAATAATAATATTAATAATAATAATAATAATAATAATACTTCCCATTGCAGTTAAGTTGATCAATTAATAAAACCGCGTCCAACCCATAAAACTCATCATGTATTGGGGAAAACGATGAATAATTAAATAGGAATAACCTGCCAGAATAACGAGCTATAATTTAAAAAGAGCGCAGTTTTCCTCCTGATCGCCACATGTAGCACAGCGTCATTGTTAAGCGCTCAATAGTGACCGCGCTTTATCCGAATTCCCATGCTACCGTTTTAGAACGGGTCACTGCAAAATCAATGAGCAGGTGGACATATGTCAGTAATTACACGACCGTTTTTCCAAACGACTCCCCCATATATATGCAAATAAATCTCCATTACCGGGTTTAAATTCGGCATCGGGGGGAGTTTTAGACACAGAAGGGAAAAGTGAGATTTTTTTTCTTTAGTGCAGGCTGATTAGCATGTACTTGATTGGAGGCGGTATTGACTCCGGTTCGGAGTGTCAGTTCTGCCTAATCCGCGGGGCTCAGAGAGGCAAAGCAAGCCAGCAGCTGTCCAGCTTCATTATTAGAAAGCAGCACTGGTGCTTGTTCACATCGCCCCAGTCAGACCAGCCTCAATAGAGGTAAATCATTAAGTTAACACTTTCCCTAATGTCACCATTGTCCGCGCATCCAATGCCCGACTATTGTTTTATGGCAGTCCTTTGGGATGACGCTTTACGCACCAAAACGCCCGGATTCCCTCAGTCACAGAGCCACTAATCACAGCTTACAGTGAACATGGCTTTAATCAGGTACTCTTTTTACACTGGACAACTGTAAGAAGCTATGATTTTAGTCTAACGCGCCGATCAGCGGGTGCAAACTGTAATGCGTATTTTCCTTTGCGCCAAAAAGTACCGGGGATGTTCGTTCCATTGAATAAATAATATAAATGTGTGTAGAAATTTTGTGCAACTTAGTTTTTTAATAGGTTCCAAAAATAAAATGAAAACATGAAAAGTTGGGTCAAAGTTTGAAGCATTTGAGTTTTAAAGTTTAAAACCTCGGAGAGTCCCAAAACTATAAGTTTTCTCTAAATAAAAGCTACAAATATACAGCAAGTAAAATTTAAAAAGGAAAATTGTAAAAAGATAAGACATTTCGAGACGAAAAGAAATAGCTGTAAAATGTATTTGATAGTGTATATATATGGTTTGTGGTTTTTAGAAAGGGTGACGAGTCCAATCCAGCAAACAGTTTTAAGCTGGGTGTGTTTTAAAAAGAAATTTAAAACCAAAGTTTAATGAAATATTCACGTTGGGGGGAAAAAAAAAACTTCAATAAAGAAAACAAGTTACGTCACGCCTCGTAAGAAAGGATTTAAATATGGTTTAAATATAAAATGCTCGTATAAGCTGTTTATACTGTGTAAACATGTCAATTATTATTATTATTATTATTAATAATAATAATAATAATAAATAATTTGACGAATACACTCATCAAATAATTTTAATAATTCGCAAATAATTTAGACAGGCGTTTTGAATTTAGGGTTTGGATAAGAGGATTTTGACCAACATGTAAAAATACATGAAAGTTATAATAATGGCATTTAAAGTGTGATATGCAACTAAAACGTTTGAAAAAGAATACATACTATTTTAATCAAATAAAGAATTCAACTTTTGTTAAATGCCGCTTTAAAATTTGCTTCAATTCTTACTAATAATACTTTAACAATTTACTAATATAAACCACCTTCAAATTAAATATTATTCTGACAAATCCTTATTGGAAGAATTTAAACTTGTGATTGAAACCACATTTTTTCAATGCATTTTCTAGTATTATAATTTAACTATCCCAAGTAAAATATTTCATAGGAAAAACATCACACTTTAATATGGATTGGACAGATAGATAGATTAAAGATTAAGAATTATATATTAAAGAGAATGTCGTTTAAATTTATGAAACGTTAGTGTATTTTATTAATAGATGATGTTCATATGTTGGTTTCATATTGATACATGTGACAGGTTTTCATTCTATAGGCATAAGTCAGATTTCACATATATTCCATGAGGTATAAGGATTACCTTTAAAACAATATAAAATGTTTATACAGTGAAGGAATTACTGTAAAGGCAGTAATGAGTAATATTATTTAGTATTGTTTTATTACATTTTAATCAAGTGTAATTCATTATACAATTTTGCAGTACGTTTTAATTTTGGCATCACTGAGTCTTTAGTGGTTTGACCCTATATTGTTCGCACAGGTAGGATTTTGGACATCCCGTGTAAAGTGTGTGGAGATCGCAGTTCAGGAAAACATTACGGAGTTTACGCATGTGATGGATGCTCCGGTTTCTTCAAAAGAAGTATCAGGAGAAACCGGACTTACGTGTGTAAATCCGGTACTCAGGTGAGTTCACGTGGATTAATCGTAAAGCGCGCGTAAACCCCGAGAGCATTAGCTAATTTGGCTCAATGGGCGCCTCAAAGGAACAGATTGCGTCTGAGCTGATTTTCATAATTGAAAGATTATCCTAGAAGTGAGCCTCCTCCCGCGCTTTTGAGGGCTCTCTGGATGGTAACAGGTGTAATCCAATCTAACTGGCTGCTGGATTTGGAGAGCAGTAGGCGGGTATGAGACTATTGGCCGAGCGGCAGGGGAGCGAGTCAATAGCCGTTAGTGTTCCCATAGATCCCCCGCACCTGTGGAGTGGAGCGATCAGCATTACGAGTCTTTTCAGCGAGTCCAATCAAGCGGCTCTGTTTAGAAAAAAAAGAATCGATTCTCTGACTTTTAAATGGCTCCTATTTATCTATTGGAACTACAAAGATATAAAGAACATCCCATAGCCTTAAAGGAATTCGTCCCAAACAATTTTTTTAAATTAAATATCAAATTCTACATTATAAGCGACCAAAGAGAATGTGTATTATCTTGTGTACATTTCAACAATTGAGGTTCTCAATTACAGAAAATGAAATGAAAAAAAAATGGATAGATTGTTTTAAGTACACAAATAAATAAAGACCCTTGCAAGGTAAACCCTTTTGAGTGGAAAATCAATCATTGAAAGATTCAAAACAATGCAATAATTTAACCACACATACAGTGATCAATAAAGGAAATCTTCTTAAAAACTAATACAGAGTATTTGAAGAAACAACAGAATGACATAGATCAGATCTGCTTAAGTCAGCTTAGTAAACAAACTAAAAAAATGACTTGTTATAGATCTAATGCAAAGCTGGTGTCCATGGGTCTACGTTAAACCTTATGGTCTTATATTCAGTCTAGTCTACCCATGGTGTAGTGGTAGTAGCATTTTACTAAAATGTGTTTTCATAGCAGGGACTGGTAATCTGATCAGTCAATTAAATAACAGGAATTTTTGATTTTCATTGACCTATATCCTGGTCAGGTTCACATAGGGACCAACATACTGAAGGGTTCGGCCAATTCACCCCTCAGACCTATATTTGCAGTATACAAGGAAACTAAAAAAAAGAAATCATTCACAACAGCATTTGCTGAAAAAATTAGCTTGGCTACCTGGTCTGATGCAAAAAAAATCTGTAGGAATACTATGCGATCGTTATTTCATTATTTAAATCATCTTATAAACTTTTAGAAACTTTTATTTGGGAATATTCCAAAGTTGGCATTTTGATATATATAAAATAATTTTGTGAGAACAACATTCAACTGAATAAAAATTTATTGTAGGTCCCAGTTTATGTCTGTACTATATGTGTAAGAATGTCCCACACAACCATAGTATACCCTGGGTCAACATCTCAACCAAACCCAACAGTTCTGAGCAAAAATAAACAATTACAATTTGCATCATCCAAACAAATTCTAAAATTAGTTTCTTTACTTTTCTAGGGAGGCTGCCCAGTGGATAAGACACACAGGAACCAATGTCGAGCCTGTCGCTTAAAAAAATGTCTGGAAGTCAACATGAATAAAGATGGTAAATATACTACTCTCTACTTTCTAATAATCTACTGCTGACTTTAACTGGGTTGTGCTGGTTTTGTGATGGTGGACCTTGTAAGTGAGGTCTGGTTTTTCCAGACCAGCCATGATCCTACAAACAGTAACGTTTTAGAAAAGTATAAGAAGAAAAAAATGCTTTTCATTACATTAAGCTGGTCTCAGCCTAAACTAGTGAAGAAACATGACATACACATATTAAGAATCAATACACACCAACAATTAGCCTGGACTATTTATTGCAAGCTAATCTTTAAGGTAATTTTCTTTGCTTTAGTATAATATCAGATATCATAATAGTTTATAAAGGTGTTTTGAGTATAATGTATGTATTATATACAAATTCCTTTATTATAACTTTGTCCCACTAAAATAACAGGGAAGTTTAAGTTTAGAAAACACATTTTCAAAAATCACTTCACAGATTGAAAATAGTGCCACGTTTCCCAGCAGTCATTGAATTTGAAAAATGAAAAGTACAGGACACCTTATGAACGGTTGAATGTAAAACTAGAACATTCAGCGATGGTCTCAAATACAAAAAATCACATCTGTGTTTTTGGACATGCCCCTTTCTGTGACCACAGAGTTGGTCAGCAGTTTTCTAAACTCACTTACCATTAAAACTGCCCTATACTTTACTATCTTTGACATTTTGATAAAGTGATTGCTTACTAATTAGCTTATGGAGCCGATTGACCAGTAAACATGAGGCACTAGAATGCCATAATCTAAGGTTAATCTGATCATCCTGTGCTTTACTCTTTCACCGGTGCAGAAGTCCTTTTGGTACAAGTTCAAATTACACAGTGCAAAAGAATTCAGGTTTTTATTTAAATGGTGAGACAAAGGCACTTATGCCAAATTTACTAGTATTTATTGTGCTGTTTTCAAGCATACCGTGCTTACGTTGCAGCTGTGCAGCATGAACGAGGCCCAAGGACATCGACCATCAGAAAGCAAGTCGCTCTTTATTTCCGGGGCCACAAAGAGGTCAACGGATCATCCTCACACTTTCCAAATTCCTCCATCCCAGGACTGCACTTCTTCACCACTGTCACTCAGCTGGAGACTCACAGTCTGGAGTTGAACACAGTTCCAAACACACCAGAGCGGCAGGGGGTTGTAGGACTCGCTCAGCCAACTCCTAAAGTAAGCTTACATTTAATAAACTTCACAAAAGACAGAATACATACCATTTGCTTAGAAAGGGAAGAGGTGACTGTAGCCATATTATCTTGTCATGAATGCTCAAATACTACAGATTTTATGGTATTGTAAAGGACGCATTGAACCAAAACTTGGAAGTCTAAAAGCAGCACAATGTCTAAAATGCATTACTGCACAATTCAATGACAAAGGCATTATTATAACTGAAGAGATGGATCATCTAGACCAGATTTTTTTTCTTAGATCTCGTCACTGGTTATGTTATTATTACACTTTCATCAAGGATGACAAAAGCTCTGCCTCCCTTAGATCATCTGTAATTCATTGAATACATAATTCTTTGTATTTCTTGCATGTATAACCTTTGGTGGGTCTACTTACATCAACAACTGAATCTGAATCATTTGTGGTGCCTGTTGACCTATGTACTTTTGAGACAAATGAATGGAATATTCGTCCATTTTCAAAGAACCATTTAAATGTAAATGTGGGGAGTTACCTTGCTGTCTTACTGTCTTCATAAAAACCTATCTAAGTAGTCGGGTATTGAAACGTTCTACCTACCAACAATCTTGTGAAAGTATGGTATTTTACTGTGTATTCTAAATCTAAAATTCATATTTTCATGCAGTATCCTCACGAAGTAAATGGAACTCCCATGTACCTGTATGAAGTGGCTACGGAGTCTGTATGTGAATCAGCGGCGCGTCTATTGTTCATGAGCATCAAATGGGCCAAAAGCGTCCCTGCCTTCTCCACGCTTCCCTTACAAGATCAGGTACACCAAGTAGACGCGCATTCACTCCTGACCCTGAAAGAAACATGGCTACTTCCCTGTTCTCCCAGGGGAATGCAGATTTAGTTTAGTAGGAAATGTATCCTTCTCACTTCCTAATGAACAAAGCAATCCGTTTTTGATCCGCAGTTGATCCTATTAGAAGATGCCTGGAGGGAGCTGTTTGTGCTGGGAGTAGCGCAGTGGGCCATCCCTGTCGACTCCAACACTCTACTCGCTGTTTCAGGTATGGAAGCTTATGTGGTAACATGTGAAATATGTAAAGCTAACAGTGTGTACTATGAAGTTGGGACTAATCTAATTCAGGCCTAATATTTTTCAGATATTTACTCTTGCACTTGCCAGTAAAGATGACATGGTGGCTTAATTGGAAGCACTGTCAGCTCACAGCAAGTCCTGGGTTTGATCCCCATATGAGGCGATCTAGGTCATTTCCTTAGATCAGGTGAAATCATGGCAGAAACTTGTTAGGTTCAGTCGACTATTTTTGTGTTGATCTGAGCATGGGTTGGGTCATTGTCCTGCTGGAAGAACCACTGATGACCATGTTTAATTCAAAGCAGACAGAGATTTGAAATATCTGTAATGCCAAGGTTCCAAGGGAGCTCTGTGCAGGCCACTGGGGTATTTTTAATTCAATAGATTCTTCATGGCTTCATAAAATTTGCTTTGTGCACAGGAACATCGCTGTGTTAGAACAGGAAATGCATTCTTTAAACTGTCCCAAACGTATTATTATTATTATTAGTAGTAGTAGTATAGTCATTCTTGTCTCAGTAGCATAGTCTCAAAATGTTTCCTGTGTGTCGTTACAGGTATGACGACAGAAAACACAGAGTCGCAGAGGTTAAATAAGGTGGTCTCCGAAATTCAAGCGCTACAGGAAGTAGTGACTCGTTTCCGGCAGCTACGACTAGATGCCACAGAATTTGCTTGCCTCAAGTGCATTGTCACATTCAAAGCAGGTAGGTTGCATACACTGATCAGGCATATCGTTATGACCACTGACAAGTTAAGTAAATCACATTGTCTCCATCATGACACCTGTTAGTGGGTTGAATATATTAGAAAGCAAGAGAATGTTTTATCCTCAAAGTTGACATTAGAAACAGCAAAAATGAGCAAGCGTTTGTCAAGGGTCAAACTGTGATGACTGGATCACCAAAACTGCTGCTCTTTTGGGTTTAGATTAGAGAGTAATTGGCAGCCAAGGAGTTTTTTTTAATCGGTACTGGGACATTTAAAAAAAAAATGTAACACTTAAAGAAATACATGAATTTATATCAGATTACTAATTACTAATATTACGAATCCCTTCATTTTGCAGTTCCAACACATAGTGGAGCTGAGGTGAGAAGTTTCCGAAATGCCAGTGCCATTGCTGCACTCCAGGACGAAGCCCAGCTCACGCTTAACAGCTACATCCACACCAGGTACAGCAACAAATCCACTCCAAAACCCTCTACACAGGAATATACTATATTTACCAATATGTACATCAAGACTGGCAAGGTGGCACAACAAATCTTCCACATGATTGTCCCCATTCAAGTCTATTAAGATTTTTTTTAAATGGCATCACTTTTCTACAGTCACCTACGTTTGTGATGCCAGCATCAATCCAACCACCAAAAAGTGTTTGGTTAAGAACATTGTCACTGATGCGCTGCTACTTTGACATCATCAACATCTTCCCCTTAAATCTTTTTTGAGCATC
This sequence comes from Microcambeva barbata, assembly GCA_034509105.1. Classification (NCBI taxonomy): domain Eukaryota; kingdom Metazoa; phylum Chordata; class Actinopteri; order Siluriformes; family Trichomycteridae; genus Microcambeva; species Microcambeva barbata. The sequence goes on from JAYDZF010000005.1 coordinate 6,704,771, forward strand.
CAAAAAGGTGCAAATCAGGTTGGAAAGCAGTGGTGTGTTCGAACATGTAGGGAGCTGCCTTGCTATCTTATTGTCTACATGGGCAGCTATCTAACCAATGAGGGTTCTGTTAGGTCATTACCTTGTGAGTCAGGTTATTTCACACTTTTCTACCTTTAATCCTAACAGTAAAAATATACCCACCATTTTTAGAATTTAGAATACTCATCACTGTGCGGTGAAATTTGTCCTTCGCATTTTAACTCCATCTGTGCAGTGAAACACACATATACACATTAGTGAACACTAGGGGGGCAGTGAGCACACATGCCTGGAGCGGTGGGCAGCCCTAGCCACGGTGCCTGGGAAGCAGTAAGATGTTGGGTGCCGTGCTGAAGGGCATTTCAGTCTGCTCTGGGATTCAAACCAGCAACCTTCTGATAGCAAGCAGTTCTAGACACGGTGGCTTAGTGGGTAGCACTGTCGCCTCACAGCAAGAAGGTCTTGGGTTCACACCCCGGATTGGAAACTATTTCTTTACGTAGTTTTCATGTTCTCCTTGTGTCCGCACGGGTTTCCTCCGGTTTCCTCTCACCGCTCAAAAACATGCTACTTGGTTGATTGGAGACACTGAATTGTCCTGTATGTACCTGCGATGGACTGGCATCCCATATAGGGTGTTGTCTTGTGCTTGGCACCCATTGAAGAGCTGGGATAGGCTCCGGCACCCAACCCTAAATAGGATAAGGGGTTAAAGAGAATGACCTGAACTGAACATTTTGTTCAACCAATTTGAGTATGAACCAATCCTTGTAGATCGCAAACATGCACGGATGGGATCTTCTAGCAAGACAATGTGACTCATGAAAAGTGGTTGGAAAACCATAACTAAGGAATACCCTGGTCCCCTAATTCCTCAGCCTCTGTTGGAACAGCCCAATAGCATTCACCCTACGGATCCTCCAACATGTGTGGGAAGTCCCAGTATTTCAAGCTGCTGACTGTAAGTAAATAACAGGTTAATTAACAGGTGATTGAATGGATTGGCTTCATACACTAAAGAACTGTTCTGTCACTATGAGACCCCACAGCCTCAGCTACCCGTTCCACAATCCAGACTAAAACAGAAAGGAGACTGAGCCCCAAGATCAGGGAACAGTTTGCCACTGGATATTAGCCTTCTGTAACTCTGAAAATTGAAACTAAGAACCTACATTTATTCTATGATGAAAGCTACATTGCATTTTAAATGTAGTGTGTGTGAAATAAAAGTTTTTAACTAATGTACTTTTCATAAAGCACTTTGGGTTAACATTTCTGTTGCAAGTGTGCTATATAAATAAAATGTAATTATTAGTTACTCAAAGGGAAATATTCTTGTGCATTAATCGTACTTATCGCATCATTGCAGATACCCGACTCAGCCATGCCGTTTCGGAAAACTGCTGCTCCTCCTACCCGCACTGCGTTCTATCAGCCCATCCACCATCGAAGAAGTGTTCTTCAGGAAGACCATCGGAAACGTGCCCATCACGCGGCTCCTCTCAGACATGTACAAATCAAGTGACATCTGAACTTTGCGATACTACAGAAAATGATCTACCAGGACATTGAGAAGCCCACCACCACCACTCAGAACTTTAAAAAGTCAATTACAGTGACTCTGGCTGATGGTTATCAGGAAATAGAAGGGATTCACTGCCTCTTGGGTGTGGTTTTACATTCAAGAATACAGAACGTATTCAAGTCAAAGCAGAGAAGGACAGACTATAGATGACAATGGCTGACCATTTGTAATCTTATTATTTTTAAAACATACTCTAACTCCTTCACACCCTAATTGATCTCAGTCTACTTATAGTAAACATTTGCACATTGCGGTTCATTTTTCCCACTGCAAATACTTAATTATGTGGGTAAACTGACTAGTGTGCAAAATACTACAAATACCAATGAGCTTTCTGACCAATGTAAAAAGATATATATAGAAATGACTACACAAGACTAATTGATTAATTTGAGACGTAAAATGAACCAACATAAAATTTGAACAGCAGAGGGAAGTGACGCTATATATTTAGTCCGGTTGATGTCACTGGTGCTGGACACCTGCCAGGTTGCCAGGTTTGGGGTTTTCGAGCACACTTTAAAACAGTTTGAGCAAAGTCATGGACACTTTTACATTTCCGATTCCCTTCTCTTGCATGTTTTGGATTGTTAGAGGAAATTGAGGGGGACACAGACACGTGGAGAACACGCAAACTCACAAAAAGCACAAATAAAATATATTAATAATATAAAACAATAAAGCACGGAAACTTTTTAAAGATCCATCATAGAACGCCATTGCAAATTATTCTCTCCAAAGCAATTACCATATTAAAAGACTGGATACGTGCACATCCTTTACTTTTTTAATTCCACCATTACAGAAAACCAATGTCCATAATTATGTGGACAGACAGGCTGCATCCCAAAATGCAGAAGATCAAGCCTGTATCATACAGTACTGGCCAAATTATTATGGATTGATTACGTTTTTTGATAATGGATGCAAAGATTAAAAGGCAAGACATT
>JAYDZF010000005.1:6720421-6730831 GCA_034509105.1 Microcambeva barbata
ATGTGTAAAATGTACATCATTTGTAAGTCGCTCTGGATAAGAGCGTCTGCTAAATGCCATAAATGTAAATGTAAATAGATTTGAGGCACTATCCATATTTTTAATGAATCGAAATTTCACTGTAAAACAGCAGGAGGTGATAAATAAATGAGATAAATAAAAGATAATCACAGTATTTATTTCTCTTAAAAAGAACATAAAGTACATCATTACATGCCTAGTAGAAATAGTGAATAGATATTTTAAAGAACCCTTATGGAACATAGACTTTAATATCGAGCTTTAAAGTCATATACAAGAAAGAAGCCTTAATTAAAAAAACTGTAAAATAGAGGGCGAGAGAAAAATGAAACCATAACACACACACACACACACACAGAGGGACAGCGTCCATTTTCCACGCATCACCCCCGAAACAGCCGATTGTGTGATAGATGTACTAAAAGCGCTTCTTCTTTCAGTCACTCCTCAGCCCTGTTAAAAGCCTTCACATGGCTTATGCTGAACGGAGCGAGTTCTCCCTCCTCTTTATCGAAATGCGTGTGCACACTGGGAGGGGGGTAGGTTGGCTGGACAATGGTGTGTCCTCATTAGAAGGAGAAGAGAGGGGAGATGGTGGGGGGTAAAAAAGAAGCCGCACGCTAAAAGGTCACGGCGCTCACTGTAAGGGGTTCAGTGCCGGCTATGCATTAGCTTTTAGCAAGCCGCATTGAGTCAAGTTTAAGAGCGCGCATTTCGGCTCGCTCTCGTTTCAAAATAAAAGTAGCACGAAAATGGAAGCACAATGCCATCTCATCGAATCATGTCCCTAAAGGATCGGAGTCGGAGACACAACGAAAGCACCCCCCCCCCCACACACACACACCATGAGAGGCACAAATATAGCCCCCCCCCCAACCTTCGAGGGAGAAAGAAAAAAGGTGCCCCCTGGTTTTGTTCCCATAGCATCAACTCCCACTTTTGATACTGTCATCTCAAGTAGGATATGGTAGCATTGATACAATATGGCTCCCATTACCATTAAAATAGTTGTCAGGGAGGATGCTGTAGACTTCGGATTACACTTGACTGGGACTGACAGCCAGGCCAGTGAGCTGGTTTTCTTATGGGCGTGAGCGAGAGAGAAGGAAGGAGTTTGGAAATGGAGGCGAGATTGAAAGGGGGATGAAGTAGAGAAGGTAAAAGGGAGAAAGGGTGTGTGGGTATTATCCCATGTGTAAACAGAAGGATAGCCACAGTGCATTGTAGTGCTGATCCCAAGCCCGGGTAAATAGGAATAGAATAAAAATTGTGTGTTTCTTGTTGTTCTGCGTTTGCACCAAGCGTGCGTGATATTAAAGTAATGTTCTCATGAAACACCACTGAGATGCTAGGATATTGAATTACTCTTTTGTTCCCGTCAATCGTTTCGGTTTGATAGCAGAGGAGGGCATGAACATAGTTTAGTAAATAACAAAGTACAAGTATTGTGATATAAAGACTAATTTTACATTTTAAATTAATTCTATACTCATGCCAGTTATGATGAAGGGGCGAAATGTAATTTGAGGATAAAAATGTTTTGCCAATGGTTGAATGTGTTTGCAATTACTTTGAAACAATCAAACCTTTGTTTGAAATTTAAAAATATTTTTTAATAGGTACATGAATAGGTATACTTTTACACATCTATTCAATTAAAACAATTCAACATGTTCTTACCAGATTACTAATACTTTTACTTAAGTACAGAACTTGTGTACTTCTGCCACCTCTGTACAGTTTAAAACAGAAGAGGTGGGTACTAAAGAATTGGCCAGATTGTGGACAGGCCGGAAGAAGATACTAGAAAGTAGCAACATGATCTTTACAGCTTAAGAGGTGTGTGGTGCACAAAGAGGGATCGATGCAGATGGATGGATCATTACATCACTATTTATTAGTGTCCTTATTCCTCCCACTAGTATGCAGGTCAAGGCTACGTAAGCAATGTAAATTCCTTTAGGTCCAACCAATCAAATTCTCTCTTTAAGGACCTTACAGTTCTGTTGGAAGAGCGTGTGCCTTCACAAACTGTTAGCAAGTCATGTCCGTATGTGGTTACAGCTCTAGATCTTACAAATGAAGAGGGGTGAAGATGATCAGCTGAACTAAAACTCAATACATTGGTGCAATGAAGAAAATCACAGATATCGATGTGGCATTGATGCAGCTGCCGCCATTAACTTCATGAACAAGCAGCAGAACGTTGACAGAAGCCGGCAGTTTATCAAGCTCAAGTACGACTTCGCTGTCAATTTTTTAGGGTGATCTGACCATAATTGCTTGTGGTCGAAATTTTATACTCCTGATGCAACCTTGCGATTTATATGGGCTTGGGACCAGCACTACAATGCACTGGTTTGTGCATCCTAGTGGCTAGTAGAGATGTAAGTAATAGAGATAAGGCTACTACTACTACTAACCACTGCTAGTGATAAGGCACTAATAATTCTCTCCTAAAGCACTTTGGTCCAAAATACAAAGATGTTATATAAACCTAACAAATTTTCCACCCCCAGTGCCAACAGTCAATAGTCACATTTAGTGAAGGAAATATTAAATATTTATGTTTATACACCTGATACAACACAGCAGTCCTGTTGAGCTAATTAATTGATAAAAACAAGAAAAAGTGATACAAAAGCTGTATGGAGAATCATACTTTCCACGCTCATACATGTCCTAAGTCCGAGTCGCGGGCTAATCGTTAAACAAAAATGATCTACAGGAACAAAACTTATCCTGACATTTGAAAACAATGACTTAAGAATTGGAGTGGTAGAGGGTGTGAAGTAATTCAACGTCCAAACGTTTAAGTGAGGTTGCAGGAACATTACTGTCACAGTGCAAACACAGAATGACTGCACACAGTCAGCAACGGTCAATTATAATCTTTTTCTTACACTCGCTTCCCCTGCAGTGCCCTAGCATTGTACATTTAACATCTGTACTTCACGTTACATGACCAAGAGAACTTATGACTTAGTCTAGCAAATGGAGACGCAGTAATAGTTTTTTTTATTTAAAATAATAAAAAAATACAGGTATGGGCCAAAACTAAGTTCATATTAAGGATGTAACGATACACTCTACCCATGATGCAATACGATTTACGATTCTGGATTCACTAACCCAATTTTTCACAAATCTCCTTTGATCTCTTCATTTTATCTTAAAAAATAAATAAACATTGTATTTGTGATTATCTTTTCTTTAATTAAACAAGCATGTTCCATGAATTTCTGAAGTAGATACAAACAACTTTAAATTAAGGTTAATTTTGAAACTGAATACTGCATAAAAACATAAATATTGATTCGAATCATGTGTCAAGTGAATTGATCTGTGGTGCACCTTTATTGCACTAGTGAATACGCACTGATGTATTGGACATATAATAAAATAATACAATAAAATGGTCAGATAATATTTTGTCCGCATTTATGAGTCCATAGAAATATAACATTGTGTGAAATTGAATCCAATCATATTGAAACAAACCAGCATCAAACCGAATCGAAAAATTATTGTTTCATTGGCTAAAATAATCTGCAAGATTGAATCGCAATGAATCTCGTGATCGTGTGGCTAGGGTGGTGCCCAACCGTTGAGTTTCGAACTGGGAAGTTTAGACTCTCTGCACTGTTGTGGTAATGGAAAATCTCATTTCTCCACCTGGGTGCTTTAAGTTCGACTAAATCCTGTAAACATCAAAAGAAGCAAAAGTTCAAAATGTCCAGTGGTTGATCTTTATAAAATGTTTGCTTCGTCTCTTTTAAGACTCGTATGCAAACGTGTGACTTCAAGCCAATTTTCCATCCTTTAGTGATCCTAGACAACCTCAAGAGGGAAGAGGGGGCTTTGGTGTATTCTAGCGAGGAGTAATTTCGGTGAAAAGGAGTTCAAATGGGTGCTATCCACCCCTCTACTGGCGGAACACACCAATAAACGGATTAAGGAGACAGCGTTCACGAGCTCTCTCACACACACTAGCGGCGTCTCTGAAACGTGGGATGTGAAGACGGCGCTTGATTCAGGGGGTGGTAACGGTGAGCGCAGAATGCCGTGAAAAGAAAGGTGCCTGTTAAACAATCATCGCTTGACCGGTTTGCATCTTTAACTCCGACTGTCTCCAATGTGTGCCGACGTACTTCAGAGGCGAGCTTTGTTGGACAGGAGAGAAGGAGCGGCGGCGGCAAGACACGAGAGCGCCCATCCTCACTCATGCAAAGCGGGGTCACGGTGGGCTCCCAGGCACACAATAAAGTTGATTACACGCATATGCTAATTATTACATACTAATCAAGTACAGTAGCTTTAGATAGGGACTAATGGCTGCCAATGTCTGGCGGCGTAGGTAGAGGGAGGCTATAAATACTATAAGGAGGCCGGCGGGTCCCGCCATCCGTTGCCGAGCACAAGAGCCGCTGTCAGAACTCATCAGCTCTGCGAGAGGGGCTAGCGGACACGTCTTCAGACGAGGTTTCTATCTGCGTCCTTTGTGAGAGAGCTTCGGTGCGTAACGCATGCTTTCAGAGTGTTTAAAAAGAGAATAAACAATACTCAATCAGAAGTGTTACACAAGGAGGCTTTCTAAATCGAGATGTTTAAAGATATAAGCTCTCCAAGAAGCTGACGATAACTGACCAGCTAAAACTCTCAAGTATGGGGTAAACAAGACTGATTAAGTGTTTAAAAGAGAGGTACAGAGCAGCTGTCAGTCATTTTTTATAACTCACATAAATAAATATACACTGATAAGGCATAACATTATGACCGCCTTCCAGATACTGTGTCCTCCTTTTGTTCCCTTGCAATTGTGAAACACAATTGTGTATTCAGACTGTCTATTAGAAACAGTGTTAACCTCATCTACAGAACCTACAGAAGCTCATCTATTTGCTCGGACCGCTCCCCACATGCATCAACGAGCCTCGGCTGGCCCCTGTCATCGGTTTACCACTTTTCCGTCAATGGATCACTTCAGACCAGGGATGTAATAAACCACAAGACAGTTCATTAAAATTCAGAAAATTAATGATTAAAATCTATTTGACATTACTTTAAACAGAAGAGGGTACTGGCGCTATACATCGTGCTGGGCTGATGTCAATGGAGCTATAAACTTGGTAGCCTGGTTTGGGGTTTTCCTGCCAAATCAAGGTTAGTTCAAAAGTTTTGCTTAGTTTGTACCTACTTCAAAATTAAAGGCAGATCATTATAAGGACAATTAAAACAATCACAAATACAGTATTTTATAATATAGTATATCAAATTTACTTCTTTCGGCTTCTCCCGTTAGTTAGCCACATCGGATTGTGGTCCATATCATCAACTTGGTATAGTTTTTACACCAGACGCCATTCCCGACAAAACCCTCCCTATTTATCCAGGCCTGTGATCAGCACTGTTCAATACATCACATACCCCTTTTCCACCGGTTCAGAGCCGGTTCTGGTTCATTTATGTCATTCTGTACCGATTCAGCATGTTTCCATCAAAAAACGAGTATAATCAGTAAAACAGACAGAAATGTCATGATTCAGTCTCATACGTTTACTACATTAAGCCATGTAGTATTTTTATTTTCACGTTATGCTCTCCCAATTCCTAAGGATAATTCAGTGCCTCAACTTAACCAGATGGCTTGTCTTTGAACTGTTGGAAGAAACCCATATGGACAACTTGCAAACTCCACATAGAAAGTAATAATAAAAGCTTGTCAAAATTTGTCTTCAAACTTATTTTCCACCATAATTTGGGCCTTGTCAAACTCCCCTTATGCTTACCATCTTAACAATTTTGACAATGAAATGTATATCCTTAAAGAAAAAAATACCTTGAAACCAGTCCCAGAACCAAAGAACGTTAAATTTCACGGTATTACAGTACTTTTATTTTGGAAATGGTAGAACCAGGTTGTGTACATTATCTAACAGCACAGGGTTTAGTCTTTTTTCATATCAGTAACAATACTATTATCTTGGTCCTGCATCCTGCTGGGTGGGAAGGAGCAGATGAAACGTGATCTTGCTGGGGACGTTAAATTACACCGCTACTTTTACCAGCACTAATAACATGTCGGATGTTGAGCAAAAACAGCTAATATTTTCTTACAAGTTACCTGAGGCTTAAAAAGGCAGCACTTCAATTCAAATAGATGGAGCATTTCTGGAGCGGACAGATTTGATAGCTGTGACTCACGTTTCATGACAATAAATAACTAATAAATAAACAGTTATATGATATATGGTTTAAAGTATTTACATACATGACCATGCAACATAACTACAATATTATTTCTGATAGCAGACCACGGCAGCACTGTGGCTGTCGCCTCACAAAAAGAGGGTCCTGGATTGAATCACGAGGTCGAGCTGTACAGGACATTTCTGTGGATATTTACATGCATGGATTCACTGAATTTATTAAATATATAGGCATCCAGTTGTTAATTCCTAAAACAAAAAGATAAGTGCCAGTCAATGTGAATTTAATATTCATAAAGTGCATAATAGTGACCCTCACTATGATGATGCTTTTCTGTAATAATCAAGCAAACCTATGTACAAAAATATCAAACTGCTAACAGCATCATTATTTGGTAGTGTGTTCAAGTGAGGTTGATAAAAACATGGTTTGATTGTATGTGCACACATCTCCACAGACACACAAGACTTGGTGGTACACAATGTTTTACAGTTTGGTTCCATTAGTTACTAATTGCACTAGATTATTCAATTCAAGGTTATAAGAAAGGCAGACATAGGCGACTTTGCATCTTGAATTGAGCTTACTGGAGGAAATTGGAGAACCCGAAAGGAAACCCACACAGACATGGGGAGAACAGGCAAACTCCACACAGACACCCGTCATAACCCCCCTTTACTTATTAAAATAAACACAGACCTCAGATAAACATAACATGCAAATACGTTTAACGTTGTACTTTATACGCTACAATTCTAACGCTCAGTAAATTAGCCCCAATAAAGACCCTAAACTTTTTAGCCAAGTGTCTTAAATGTGTTGCCACTATTTAAAAAGGTAAAAATAATAATATACTAATAGTACAGAAGTAGGAGTACTTGTTTATCAACATGTCAACACGTCTCATTAGCTGTTTTACTTTGAATTATTGTTGATAACTGAACTCTTTAGTTATTGTATCGTATCAATGCGTAAAATTGTTTTAATTAGTTTAAAAACAAACGCTTCTAAAGGTGCCAGTCTAACTAAATTCAAAACTGCTAACGTGCTAACTAGCTTAGCTCACCTTCAGTCTGATCTCATATGTAGTGAATCTCGCCCGACCGACGCCCACAGTTTCCGGATTTCCAACATCGATCTCTAAGAAGTTACTCGGTGGACCGTAAGCATCGTTCAGGTTCTGTGGTTTGGCAAAGAGCCGCCTGGTATCTGCTATGGTATCTGCCATTAGTGCCAGTTAATTAAACCAAAACCAGTCGGAATTTCACTTCCGATCAGCTGAGGCGCAGCTGACGCTGTTGAACGCCAGCCCAGACTTGAGTGGACTGCGTCTCAAATGTACCTTACTCCCTATTCAAGTAAACTACATAGTGGAAGATGTAAAGGAACACGGAGTGCTCCTTGTATTTCATTTGCAGCCATTTGGTATTCAGCACAGACGTAAGGTTAACTTTAGGCCACTGGCCAATGAGTGATGGAATTTTGTAACAGTACAAATAAAATGACATTTTAAGTGTATTCATGACCCGCAATTAGAATAAAAGCCAACTTTCTCGATCAAACTAAATTAACATTTCTCTTTAATTAAACTAAATTTTCTAGACTATTTTCCTTCAAACAGTACAATTTGATTAGGCTTCTAAATCCAAGCTGACCCAATCTGTACCCAAGAGCTCGTGTTTAATTAGGTTAACCTGTAAATAACAAGCGAATGTATCTCAATTCACATCTAGACTAGTGCGGTAGTAGCATTTAGAACCTTGTATAAAGAGTTGTATGCTGCTCATTTGAACTGTTGTAAAGTCACATAAAGTTGTTTCATTTTGAACAAAGATGGCTGCGCCCATCAGAGCAAGAATTATTTTTACTTATTTAAAAGGCACATCTGTTTGCAAGAGATGGCGTTGTACAGCTTACAATGCGGCGAAAGGTGGGTGGCTTTTCATACGCGACTACATTAGCATCCCAGACTGCATTTTGTTACGGGGAAACCGATTAAACTTTAGCAAATTAAAATGACATCAACCTTGAAAATGATTTATTTAAAACAGTTATGATTTTGTTCAGATACCCGAGTATTCCAATGCTCAGTAAATAAGACGCTAAGCTGACTAATAAAATAAAATTTGCGCACAGCTAAGTAGCTAACTAGTTAAAATATAGCTACACGCACTTGCGTACAAAATAGTGTGTTAAAACAGTAAACGGTATTCACAAAAAAAAAAAAAACCGCAATAACCTATTTAGTATTTAAGTATGAGTACAAACAACAATCTGTACCCCCTTGCTCAAATGTATGTATTTGTTGAATGTTTTTAAGAAAACATTGGTAGTATTTTGTCCTTTAAATAAATAATAAAGAAAATGAACCAATCAAAGATTAGTAATGGTGTATTAGGAAACGTCAAATGTTCTATGACAATTCCTGGTGTAACCATTTAAAAATACCTGTATGACCAGTTCATTTTAATGGTAATTAGTTGTGCTACACAGAGAGGGTATCTTGGATTGTATACTTGGATTGGCACGTGTTTGTATTCATTGCCACATATGTCATTTGTGAATGTCATACTGTGTGCTTAGTATCATGCTATATTTGATAAAGTTTTTGAAATAAAGCACACTTTCTGTTCAGTAAAACAACCAACATATCACATAATTACTGTATGATTTACCTGGAGGTTGTACAACACACACGCCTCAGTATTGTGGACACAAACATTTCGGATACGTTTCCAATACTTTCAGCCATAAAGGTATTCTAGTACACTCCTTCTGTATAAGCAGTTTTGAATGCCAACTTAAAACAAACTGATTTAGGTAATGAAGTTACATGTAAATGGGTTTAAATGGGTAAAAATTGCAGCCAGAACTGCACAACCAAAAAGTTAAACCAAATAAGCTTTCATAGTGGAACCAGTAACCACTTGAAATGTTTAATCTATGGTCAATACAAAATATAATGTGGTAATAATAATAACAAAACATAATAAAAATATATTGCTTGACCATAACTACCCGAAAATATTACTGCCAATTAACACACATAAATTGTCTGCATATTTGACTTATCTACTTTCAGCTTGTTCTACATACACTGCAAGTCATGGACCCCTGTCGAATATCCCAGACTGCAACAAACACGCTGGACCTGTCCCCCACTATGAGCAACATAGTTTTATAGGTCCATAATGAACAAAGGGGCTATGTGATGATAGAGAGGCTGACATGCATGCAAAACTCATAAAGAGTTAAACTCTTAATACTAATCTAAACACAAATGAATTATGTTAAAGCTAAACCAAAAGCGACATTAAGGGCACTATTTCACGCCCTGTGCGTCACAATGCGTATTGTTATTACACCCACGAACAGTCTATATATTAATGTAAATGGGCATGGTAGTCTCAGAATGAGTGTTTAGGTAAATTACTGACATATGTCTAGTTTGGCAATGGAAAACACAGGTGTGCTATTAACTGGAAAAAACAAACTAGACAATAGTCGACAGTCAGACTTTCATTGCTATCTTGGCAGTGAATCGTCAACACATGCACAAATGTAATTCATGTAAACCCATGCTTGTTATGCATACGTGGATACACAGCAGTGCACAAACCCATAGCGAGTGCCCATTACATCAACAATAAACAGAATACAAAATAAAATTACTTTATTTACCATCATTCAGTTGGGGGTCAATGGTTATAGATTAAAGACCTGCTGATTACATCATAAATCACGTCTACAATAGTGCTTGAAATAACTTTCAATCAAAAGCACACCAAAGCATGCACTGTAATAGATTGTGAAAGTGAAACTTCAACTGTCATCTGTAGCCTGGTAAGTAAATGCTACACTAATTGCTGAAACTAATCTAATTACACATGGATAATGCTAAATGTGAACTAAATGCTACAATAACTGCTAATCTGAACGTACATGAACAATGCTAAAGCTACCTAAATTCAATGCTAACTGCTAACATTCATTTAAACACAAATGACCATTGCTAAATCCTAACTAAATGCTACTCTAACTGTTAACTGTTAACTCTCATTGCTGAGACTGTATACTGTAATGTAAGTTGCTGTAATGTATGTGTGTGTGTATTGTATTGCATCGTGAGTAGAGTGTATCATTACATCCCTAATTTACACATTTGACACTTTCATTGTC
>JAYDZF010000005.1:6766577-6777291 GCA_034509105.1 Microcambeva barbata
AAATTGAATATGTTTTAGTAAACAGGTAAAAAGACAAAATTTGTGTCAGTGTCCAAATATATATGGACCTAACTGTAGCCTGGCATTATATACGGATGAAACACCACAGTGAAAGAACTCCAGTTCAATTGTCCTTTGTATACCGCACAGTGCTGTAATCACAGACATAAGACAAGACATCTCTGTGAAATAATCTTGAGCTGCACATGGCAAGTAAGTTGTAGAGAAGGCGAGGTTGTTCTTGTAGCTCTTTACCAGTTGTGTGGGGTAGCTCTTTGTACTGGAATACAAAAATAGTGAATCAGTATGGTATTCTCTAATGGAGCTGAGCTACTGTCTCAGCGTCCTTCAGCCTTTTCCAGAGTGCTGTTCATTTCCATCCACTCTGAGCTCCGTGTGCGTATGTGTGTGTGTGTGTGTGTGAAGAGTCCTCAACTTCTTTATCCTCATGGCCAGGCTAATGCAGTTGGGACAATGTCAGCATGTTTTAATGTGCCTTCCATCTTAGTGACACACACACACCTATACTCTTACACACTTACAGACGGGTAACACTGTTGAACATGGGAAGGAGATTAGACAGGGCGAGGGGGAGAGAGCAGAGAGGAAAAGACTGAAAGCCGATAAAGAGATGGATGGATGGGTGGGTAAAAATGTTTCATAGGGCACTTCATGAATGGTACACTCTACGTACTCTTGTTTCCCAAGGTTGAGAGAGAAAGCTCTCATGAACCAACTGATGTATTTTACTCACTTAGAATTTACTCCTATCCAATTAGATGTGCTCTTTTTAAGTTTAAACTCTTTAAACGGTTTCAGAGTGCTTTGGTAATTGAATGATCACATATTTATTGCTCATTCATGTATGGATGTTTTTCAGCCACTGGGCGCTGGTGATTATCTGGAGATAGCACAGCACTTTCACACTGTCATAATCCGGAATGTTCCTCAGCTCAGGGTTGCCCTGAAGGACCAAGCCAGGCGTCTGATCACGCTTATCGATATCTTATATGATCAAAAGGTATTAGCACAACACTCTAATGAAAATATGAGCTTAATGGTAATACCATTCTTTGTTTTATTTCTTTTTTTATTGTGCATTTTCTCTTAATTTAGAGTAGTCCATTTGTCTTTTGCTGCTTAGTGATCCTCGATTGCAGTTGAGAGGATATTAGGGCTGGGCGATATAATATAATTCAGAATAATAATTTTTCGTTTTGATGAACATTTTTGCTTTATCATGATCTTTTGTTCGTGGCTGTGACTCGTGTAACAGTAAAGGAGAAGATGGCGGCAAAGTAAAGTTGGTACCGGAGTAAGCAGTGAGGAGAAATTTGTTCCTAAATGGGGAGCTATGTCAGTATAAGTCGCATATATAGTCGCTGTCCAATGAACAACACGTGTCTCCAAAAAGTTTTCAAGGAAAGCAAGAAATGGTTGCACCTGAAAGTAACAGTGTAAAAAAAGTCATGATTTACACACAATATTTTACTTTTAATAATGCACATAACTCTTAAAATCTCTTAAAATAAAAAGTCTTAAAATAAGCACTCATACGAACACTAGCTCAAACACGATTTTTACAAATGATACTATTATTATAAAAGTGTATTTTATAAAGCAACGTGTTTATTTTAACCTGTAGCAGCATTTTTACCTGAACGTTTTTCATTCAGGCGCAACAAAGTTTACCTCAAATCAAGCATAGCTTTATTGGCATAGCCAAATCTGGACGTTCATACATCCAAAGCTTAGTAATATATATGTAAGAAATACAAATGCAAAATAAAGTGAAAATAAACTGGGCAAAGAACTATACTGGAACAAAAACACAGAGGAGATACTCATTACAAATATTTGGGGATTTTCATTCTTTCATTGACACAAACAAAATAAAACATACAATAAACATATTTAAACAATACATTAAAAAGTGGAAAACCATTTTTTTGTTATTCTGGGTTGTTCTCAGCTGTTTAGAAAAGGTTTATTAATGTTACCAAATAATGTACATTCTAAAAACATATTTATCATTTTCATGTTTTACTATCAGATACTATACTGTTAAGTGTTAGTTTTCACTGTGTCTATAAGTGTGTTATAGATTGTTGATGAATATTGTTTTCATTAAAAAAAAAGTCCCAAAATATCATCATAAACCATTCAGCAGTCATCTCTCTATTTTGTCAGAGTTTTTACAGTGTTTAAAGACCCCGCTCACTACCAGTTAGGTCTGCTAGGTGGCACCTAGTTGATCTGTGGCAACGTTGAGTTTTGAACATAGAAGTTCAGCATATTTGAGCTGGTGTGTGCGGGTGTGAATATTCCATTGCACCACATGGGTCTTTACATTCCATTAAAAAACTATGTGCTTCTGTCTATTGTGATGTTGTGCCCAACCAATAATTCTGTTCAGTGTTGCCTTTCTAAACCTTGGTGCTGGAACAATGAAGGTCCTTGCCCAAACTGTTGACACAAAATATTATTAGTTTTATTTTAATGCCCTTTATTATTTACCTTCATTAATGCCCTTTATTATTTAACTTATGATCTTGTTCTGCTATCACACAATTACTATAAATACTACAACTAATCTTAAGGTTTTTTAATATAGTTATTCTACAGTCATGCTATTCTCTATAAATTAATTGGTTTTTAGGTTAGGGTGGTGATGTTAGCTGAGGCTCCCCTGTACCATCTCTTTGCTGAAGGCTCTCTATCAGGAGAGGAAGAGAGAGACCGGCTGATGCTTGATGAGCTTGGTTTGATTAATGTAAGAAAAGGCAACAATTCACCATGCTGTTTTTAAGATCTGTTACTATAAATTAAATGTTAAAGGACTTTGCAGACTGTCAGTTAACTGTTTGTTTATGAAACTGTGATGAATAATCATGTGAAATTGTACAAATTAAAAGGAAGTATACATCATAAAATCTATATAGGGAAATTTACAGATTTTATGCTATACATTGAGATTTACACCCTGTTCTCATTTATTTCGATTAAAAAAATTTCTATTTAGCGGACATAATTCGGTTGGATTTATACAGGTTGTTACCCACAGTGGTGTAGTGGGTAGCACTGTTGCCTCAGATTACAAGAAGGTACTGGGTTTGATTCCCCCCCCATGGTCCAAAAACATGCAGCAAGGTTTTTTGGAGACTGAATGAACATTTGGAGACATTTAGTTAGAATGAACTAAAATGCACTTTAACATTTACAAGTGAACTGAATGTGACCTTCTCTAAACTTTTAAATACACATTTCAAACTGTTCAGTGTTTCAGTCCTTTTTGCACAACTAACAAAAAGCTTAATGGCAAAATTCACAACAGGTGTTAGATCAATGAATCTACCAATACATTTCCTGGTTCAGTTAGAATTGGTACTTAAAACTGACAGTACCTCACCATCGGGATGTTCTCAGACAGAAGTGGCCACTGAGCTGAGTGTCATCAGCAGATGGCAACTGAGATACAGAGATACTGGAAGAGTCACAGAAAGGCTTAGAAGTAGACGTCCTTTGGCCACATCCCACACTGATGAGCGCTTTATTGTGAACAGTGCCCTGTGGACCGAATGATGAATGTCAAACAACTTCAGGCACATTTAAGAGAGGAGAAAAGCACCTAAGTGTCACATAAGACCATTCGAAACGGTTTAAATAAGCATGGTCTGTCTGCTAGACAACCTGCAATGGTACCTCACCACACCACCAGGCAAAGGCGTCATCATATTGCATGGGCCAGGGAGCATTTACACTGTTGGCTTTTGGTTGTAGTTCAGTGGGCAGGTGTGTCTCGTCAATACAGAACTGCACTACAGTTTTAATTGATGCTCATGGGCACATTAGTTATTGTGACATTTAACATTTTCATGTGCCGTGCACCTGATAAAGAGCTGGGATAGGCTCCAGCACCCCGACCCGACCCTAATTAGGATAAAGGGTTAAAGACAATGAACTGAACTAAACATTGACATTTTTGGTAAATAGCCATCACTGTTGTTTCAATAAATAGTTTGAGATAAGGAAATCACCATGGCACGATTCTACTTAATGTCCTGCTTTCATGATATAATATCACTGTAACTATTCTCTTTAGTTTACATCAGGATTAAATTTGACAAAACATAATTAGTGAAAATAATAATTGTCGTTAATTTGTCAGTTAAGTAAAGGTTTACAATTGTTAACAAATTGAAGATTCAGGTTTACTTTCATTTTACAAATGCCCTAACTCTTCTGGAACTAGGGTTGTTACAAATAAGGAGAAACTATCTAAGTTCCTGAAACAAAATCAGTGTGTTCCATGCCACACAAACACCAGGAAACCCAGTAGACCAAGGGAAAAACCCTGTCAGCTATTTGGTCCATGTGGAAGTTTTTTAATCCTTGAGTAAGTTTCAAACCAAACTAGGAAAGGGGAGCAGCTAAAGATGACAGAATTCGTCAGGGGAATACTTGAGTCTGAAGGGCTCCTGAAGGATGCTAGCAAACAACTGTTTGAAACCATTTTCCCATTGACATACGAACATTTTCTGTATAGACTGGTATTCTCGTATATTGTACAAGGAGGGGGATGAGTCGATATGAATGTATATGGTTTTACAATGTATATGGTTTTACAATGGTATATTTAAGTGCATGGTCAGATTTCCACATTTGGGCAAATAGTACGATCCTGGGTGGAATGTATTCAAAATTGTATATCTCCATAATAATAAATCGATTTTAATTGGCAGTTTGGTGAAGCGTCAGGAATCGTGTCTGAGAAAGGTACACAACACCATCTAGTGTTGGACAGAAGAAAAGTTGAATTATAAAATCTCTTGATAACTTTTAATATCACACGAAGAGTTAAAAAATATCAGCGCTTTGTTCATTCTGATGTTTTAGTTATTGATCCATCCATGCAATCCATTATATTCTTAATGTTCTTAAATGAATCCCAGCAAAAAATACATTGTTAGTTTTACAGTAGACCATGATTTACCACATTAGTAAAATTCAAATGAATCACAGTTTAACTATGCAAATATATTATTAGAACTGTAAAACAAAATGGTACTATTCTGAAAGTTTATACTGGAAGTGTCAACGAAATCTCAGCGTGAACAATAAAGTGTCCAAATTACCCCAAGAGTACAGAGTACAGCTGTAAATAATTTAGTTTAACTGTGAAATTACATTAAGCATGTACTGCCAATTTAGTTAAGCACAGTGAATGCTTCATTTTGCCACGTTAAATAGTAATTTCACTCTTCTTGAAGCTTGTACGCTATGAAGCTAGGCAGTAAGTCGATTTATTCTTCCCATCGAGATGCCCTACCGAGCATGCGCACATCTTTTTCGACTTGGTTCTTGGTCTTCTTGTCCTAAACTCTGTAAAGCTGCTTTGTGACAATGTCTATTGTAAAAAGCGCTATACAAATAAATTGACTTGACTTGACTACCCACTAAGCCACCGTGCCGCCCGCCAAAATAAATTAATAGACTAAAATAAAATATTCTAAAAACCCAGTTTGGAAATGTTTTGTGGGATGGTCTGTATACTAAATGACATTGCTCAATATTTATCAATGTGTTTTTCTATTTTATTTGAATTACAACAGCTATTGTGACATTTCCACTTGACGTGTTTATATTTCCCCAGGGACACCAACTTTTTAAGCAGTGTACTCAGTAACGTTTACGCTGAGTACATTTTAAAAGAGTAACATTTTTTTTAGTTTAGTAGATTTTCAGAATAGTAAATTTACTCAAATTTAAGTATTTAAGTAATATTACTTTCACTTGATTACAATATTTTCGTACTCATTACACCTCTGCACAATCCTAAGGATATGAAATGTAGGATTTGTTTAGTCTTGGACAAGGTCAAATGTAAGAGGTAATAAAGTCGTATTTATTTTACTAATATTATTCTCTAGCTCACAGTTTGGACCCACTGTGCAGAAGGATGCAAAGGACGCAAATAAACATTGAATCAATGTTGATTCAATGGAATTAAGGGTGAATTTCTCCCCATGTCCGCATGGGTTTCCTCCGGATAATCCGGTTTTCTCCCACAGTCCAAAGACATGCTACCAGATTGATTAGAGACACTGAATTGTCCTGTAGGTACTTGCGATGGACTGGCGCCCCATCCAGGGTGTTACCTTGTGCCTTGTGCCCGTTGAAGACTTGGGATATGCTCCAGCACCCCTCCCCGACCCTAATTAGGATAAAGGGTTAAAGAGAATGAACTGAACTGTTTCTGTCAACGGGCACTTTCTGAATATAAATCTAAAAAACATTTACATTTAGCTCACAAACCGGCTCAGTCACTGAGTGGCAAAGACTAAAGCACGACTTTACTGGACGTGCGCATTAATATAGGCTCATCACGGGTGCTACAAATGTTCAGAAATGAGTGCGGTGGCCTATGGGAAACGTAGCTATCTTCACGCTACTTGCCGCCCTATGGAGTGGGTTACTGTTAATAGGTTAATTGGGGTTTTGCACTTTGGTACATACGGTAACACATTAACGGACCTTAACGTTCATGATGAATTGCCTCAACTTCCAAGTTGCCTCTGTCACGTAGTTTCTAGTGTTGACCAACAGATGGCAGCAAAATAAAGCTGTGCAGGTTGTTTGTGTCGCTACTTTGCACATTATACAAAAAAGTTGTATATTCACTAGTAAATAGAGCATATGTAACATGAATAGTTTTTTAAGTGTGCAATATCATAAGAACGAAGGTTCTAGGAACGTCGGTTTGACCTTTGCCTTTGGTTATAGTCTAAGGTGACCAGATTTCTGGGAAGCAAATCTGGGACATTTCGGCTGAGAAATGAGAAACTAACACCAGGAAGAGCCTCAGGTTTTTTTTTTACTCTTGGTAATAGAAAGGTGGATAAGGTTCATGCTTTTGTAGTTTGCCATAAATAGCATATGAAGCATAGTCCTATATATTACCCTCTCCGTATATTGCCGTTTATTGCATAGGCCATGTCCAGGTACGACTAGAAATAGTAAAATCTTTTGTAGGCCTATGACATGAACTGATTGTAGGTGAGCTGTAGCACCGGGCAGCAGATTCATTAGACTGCCATCAGTTATGCATAAATGTGTTTAAAAAGCACACAACACTAAGTACAATGGAAATTGTAACTTTTTATTTAATTGCAAGAAATTTAATTGATATGAATGGATATGGGGTCTGCCAAATTGAACTATATAAAATACATGTTTATTAGTTGTTTTTCTGGGTTTGTCATAATACTACCTGTTCTGGAAAACTCTGAATTATCTGCCTTCCATCAGAAATGGAAGAGGGTGTAAGGCAGGGGTGTCCAATCTTATCCAGAAAAGGTGTGCAGGTGCAGGTTTTCATTCCAGCCAAGCAGAAATGGCACCTGATTCCACCTGCTGAATTAATCAATAGTCTTTCAATAAATCAGGCGTTGCCTCTGCTTTGTTGGAGTATAGAGATTTAAACATTTTGAATTGAGATTGAGCCAACATGTCTATTTGAAAATGTGTAGGGTTTTTTTTAACTTGTAGCCTACTATTGCAAAAGTCGCAAAAGTACAGGAAAAATCCCCTTATAATAGTCATAGTATTGTCTACAGTAGACAAGGAATACATTGACCGAACTTGATGAATGCTCCAGAGGAAAATGCCAAGAACAAACAACAGTAGTCCTTCCACTGACAAGACATCTTGGCAATGGCCTGAATGGATTCAGGTGGTTTCATTTAATTGATTTATTGCATGCTTTGTGCCAAATAGAAAAAACAGATACAGCCACTGAGTTACCTATGTTGTAAGGTTATCAGATGAGTAATTTAGGACATCCAGCAAGCGTGCTGTTCTGTCAAAAGTTGTTAAACATTATCTGTTGTAACACTCACATAACATGATCCACCAAAAACCCTTGTAAGCCAGTGTTATTATAAAGTATCTGTAAGTAAGTGTCTTCTTATGGGCTACAAGTGTTTGGGGTTTTCCCAGACTCATGTCACTCAGTCGAGAACTGGTCGTTCAAGGCCGAAATCAGGGACTTTTTCGGGGACAGGTGAAGTTAGGAATTTAACTGATTTTATTAATGATGATAATGTTTTAAAATCTGAATTGTAGGGCTGCCACTTACTGGTTTTAATTTACTATAACAATTTGCAAAATAGCATAAGCTGGCTTGTAGATGTATATGCAAGTGTTGCAGCCTGATATGCTAGCCTACTCATGCTGAAGTTTAAAGTCTAGTTTGAAGTTAAGTGGCACAGCCAGTTGGGCATCTACACAAACATGATTAGCTATGTCTAAGGGGTGAGTATTATATTGGACCCTGTCCTGGCAATTTCTGCATTTCTTTTTGGAACAAGGGAATGTATGTATGTTGTGTGAAGACCATTTTAGAAGTAAAAACAATATCCATGCCAATGGTTGGTACAAAAACTTCTACTAGAATAGAAACTCTTTATGGCATGGCTTTACAGAATCTGTTCGGACTCAGCGAGCTTTACAACAAGGTTTTTTACAGTCCACCCTAAACCTGGGGTGGCAGTATCTGTCTTAAGTGTTCAAAGTATTGTGTGCTCTTTGCTCAGCCTTGAGTGCTGACCCAGTAATTAACCTGGATGCTCTGGGTTTTGCCCCTTTCAAGCTAAGGTTGCAGACAAAGGTGTTGAGCTTGAGTTTCACTGTCATTTAGTTTTGCACTGGCCTGGGATGATGAGTGTTTGTATCCTGCCTCTGACTTCTCCCCTCTTTCCAAAAAACATGACAATTGGTGGACTGGCTAAAGATCTAGGTTTCTAAATAATAAATTAATTAATTACAGCCAACAATTCAATAAACAAACCTGTCAAACCTGCAGAGCAATTGCTTTGAATTAGAATCTTATTATATATATGTACACACAATCAATTAAATGTTAACAATGTTTGTAAAGCTTTCATTACCACCAGCTGAACAAAACCACAGATTGAGCCTCAGGTGGAAACAAAGGAGCTAAAGCGATGGTGGTGGGGGAAGGGTCAGTGATTATACTGAAAGAGGGAATATTTGAGAAGAAGCAGCACACAAAGATGTTTTTTATTACAACACAGATTAAACAGCATTAGGGTGGTAAATTGTGGCTAACAGCTATAGCTCGTAATTAAAAGATCTTAAATTATGAAGCATTGGTTAATAACCTTGACAAAATGGCAGTAAATGACACACTGAAATTTATTTTTCTCATTACATGTAATTAACTGTGAATTTCATTAGCATACATCAGTGTGTTTAAAGTGTATTACAAGTACTACTGAAGGTCCTAAAAATAACCCTAGAAAATGTTGCTGCATTCACTTCATTAAATAATCTTTGTTCCATAATTCTAACCCTTTCAAAGGTGTCCTTCCAAAACTTTTTGTTAGTCTGATACAGTGACAAGCAAGACCTGATGACCAGAAAAACGATATAAATGAAATAATAATCAACACTGGTCAAGAACGAGAAAAATGTCTGGTCATGTGACCAGTAGTCTTAGCAAGTGCCACCACTACAGTGCATTCACTGTAGATTGAAGAGGTTTCTTGACTTCAAATGCATAATCAATGTTACCAATTTATTTTGAAATATAAAATGTTTCTTTCAAATAATTTGTTTAAAGCTGTAGTTCTGGTATCCATATAGTTCTAGGATATGACCCTCGGGCATTCAGATCTGGTGACTGGGGAGGGATTTTGAACTGCTATTCAAATTGTCATGTTTATGGAACCAGAGAAGACTTTTATGTGTGATATGGACTATAGTGATAGAAATATTATTAGATGGGCAAGTTGTTGCCAGGCCAGAATGAGTTATCTCCAGTGTGGATCTTATTATTCACAGATTTGCTTTGACACACAGGTTGCAGTTATTCTGTTAAAGACATGCTGATTAACTGTAACTATATAAGTATATCTTGCCAACCTGATCCACTCTACCAGAATAATGCTGAAAATTTTCTACCACTTAAACACTATAAGTTCTAGAGTTTTAGAAACTTTTTGACAAAAAGGGGAACAGAGGGATTCAATATGTCCAGAGCAGTAATTATATAACCACTGGTCATCTGTCCATTTGGTGTAGCATATACTATATTAATGAATGTGCATAGTAGATCCATGAACATAATATTGATGTAATTTGATGATTGAAAGCATTTCCCAATATTTTCGAGCATTGATGACCCATGTTGATTTTGTACAATATTACTTTTAATAAAATTATTATGGCTTGCTGTAAGTAATCTCAATGGTAACGACGTCACTCCTTTAAAGAAGGTGTGTCGTCGTATAGTTGGATTAAAGGGACAACACATAACCACTAATACCGAGATGTACTTTGTAACTACTAAATCACCGACTACGCAGATTCTGATAATCTGGTTATGTCTGTTTATTCATTAGACGCTTATTTTGTTAAATTGATTAGTCCAGTCAATATATTCCAAGCACACGTTCTAGTTTAAACAAAACACAAATAACAAAATTTCTTGGAACTTGTTAAATGGAATGTTTGGTATTGGATATGAAAGTTCAGACGTGATAGTTGTTGCATCTTCATTCTTGCACAGCTTTCTCTATATTCGGCAATCATACGAGGCTTGTCTGAACATGCCCGTGTGTGTGTGTGTGTGTGTGTGTGTGTGTGTGTGTGTGTGTGTGTGTGTGTGTGTGTGTGTGTGTGTGTGTAAAAG
>JAYDZF010000005.1:6780991-6799758 GCA_034509105.1 Microcambeva barbata
GTGTGTGTGTGTGTGTGTGTGTGTGTGTGTGTGTGTGTGTGTGTGTGTGTGTGTGTGTGTGTGTGTGTGTGTACTTACTGTATTGTGCCGTGCCCCTTTAAAAGGCGATCCTATGCGCAAAGGGGGCAGGATGACGGGTTTAGACTAAGTACATCCCTTACTGCGAGTCTGCTCAGCCAGTGCTTTGTGAGTTACACTCATAGTGTAGTACTGACTGAGGGGCGAGTGTGCACGATTCACTATAGGAACAGATCGGTTCTTTGCGCCGTGTCAGTTTGCGACTTTTCCGCAAAGGAACTGTACATTCCTAAAGCGCACTCTTTACAGGTGCATGTTAATCCGAATCTTGGACTTGTCTTATTGCATTGAGTGACCGACTGAATGGGATGGTTTTAGTGACGTTGCACGGCTTTGTACATGCCTATTGGCGAGGTGCGTTAGAGATATAGCTGCATTACATCAGTGCTCTCGCTGTGCGGGTCGAAACGGTTTCAGCAGGAACCGATCGTTGTCTTCTACGCGATCGCAGTTTTAACGACAGGGACACAGTCCGTCGGTTCGTTTGCGTCTCTGATGGACAGCTGTTTCGTTCGTTTTAGGTGCGAATTTTCCTAAACGCTGGAAGCGCCGCGTTCTATCGAACTATAGTGTGCGGGCGCATTCATGGCACGCACCGAAGCGCCTCTTGTCATCCGCTGAGTTCTATTCTGTGCAGCTGCATACCAGGTACGATGGCGGAATCGACACCTAACGAGCCCCTGTCCAGTCTGGACGTGGCTATCGACCCCGACTTTGAACCCCAACCGCGACCCAGATCATGCACTTGGCCGCTGCCCGAGTCCAGCTCGGCGAAACCTGGAGCCACCGAGCCGGACATCATTCCTGAAGAGGAGGACGATGAAGATGACAGCGCGATGGCCGTACAGGACGCCGTTGGACTCAATTCTGGGGGAGATCAGGATCTCACTGGGTCACCAGTAGCTTCCCAAAGCCAGATTGAAAACAAAACGCTTTCCACGGAGGTGAATGGACAAGTCGCGCAACAGCAAACACCGCGCAAATCTTCGTCTCGCAGGAACGCGTGGGGGAACCTGTCATACGCAGATCTCATCACAAAAGCCATTGAAAGCACCCCGGACAAGAGACTTACTCTGTCTCAGATCTACGACTGGATGGTCAGAAGTGTGCCCTACTTCAAGGACAAAGGGGACAGCAACAGCTCTGCTGGGTGGAAGGTTAGTGGTACATTTGTACACCCCATTAAGCTGGACCCTTCAGGCAATAACGCATGGCAGGGTGGAACCACTCAGCTCGGGTGCTGTTAAGCAAGGGAATGTAAACAAGTACCCCAAGGGGACATGTGGTATAAAATGTCAAATTAGGAGCAATTTGGATAAATCTGTTATATGATTTTCTTACCATATATGTGCATCAGAATAGCTTTAAGGATCATTAAGGCGAGATACCTAATCAGATCTGTATAGCATCACGCAGCACCCCCAAACAAAAACAATAACAATGACCACATGCTCTGGCATGCACGAGTTTCTCGGGAAGGGCTCTCGCACACGCGCATGAAGCGCGCATCCAGTGCAGCTGCGCAACTGGCTCTGTGTACGCATTTCCATCAGGGTAAAATGCATAAAGAAAGCTTCGTTTGTAGACCACAATGGCCAAATTAGTACATTTCTATTGTTTTAATTTTGTGTTGCATAGACGTTACACCTAGCCAGGCTCTAAGAATATGATGATTTTATTTCACTTGGGAAAACATATTGTACTGTACTTTTAAACGGTAATATGGATGGAGCATTGTTAATTTATATTGTCTGTGTAAGGGAGAACATATTTCATTCTCACTATAATAATAATAATCAGTCTCTGAGAATACAAACAATACAACGTCTGTTGAAGGGCTTCAGAGTGAGTTAAAAGTCACAGGACACCTCTTTATTTCAGAAACCAAAGGGACAGGGAACCGTGAGGAATATTGCAAATCTGTAAAGAAGCTGTATGTGCAAGACAAGTATACAGCTTATGTATGACCATATTTTGTCTATTAAGGCGACTTTCAAGATATGTCCTTTTCCTTTCTGAAATAAAGTATGTCCTGTGACTTTTCACTCGCATTGTAGTCTTCCCCAGTTGACTGCTAACTTTCAATATGATTTGTAACTTTCAATATAACTATATCTGTAGTCTTCCCAGTTGACTTTTCTGCTGCCATGAATATCAGACTTGTAGCTTTGGGTGCTATAACTTATTGTTATAGCAGTTAATATAACTGGTATCTTGTGTTGAAATAATATTTGTCCAAATTGTCATATTTAATGCAAAAAGTGTCAAGAGGAAGCTATGGATGCACAAGCTTTAATTACTCCAAATTAGTAAAGGAATTATAATAACATGAAGTGCTATTCAAATGCAATTCTAAAACTTTCTACACCTCTTAAGATGGTCTGTACTCCTGGTAATATAGCAAAACATCTTCACAAATGTGCATTGCAGTTCACTCTACTGATTAAAATTGATAAGCAAATAAAAGCATATAACTCAGGAGTCCATTCTCTTGCATCATTTATGACTGTCATTGATTGTACACTTTGGACATTGTAATTTAATCAATGTGTATACAAAAATAATGTTCACTTTAAAAGCCAAATTAACCAAAACAAAAACACCTAACATGACCACACATTCTGGCATGTGTGAGCATCTTAGCAATGGTGCAGAATCATCCTGTGCAGCTCGCGTGACTCATTATGAACTGAATGACATCATTTGCCAGGCGCCAACAAAAGGTTTCACTCTAAATACAGATTTTGATGGACCTGTTCTCTCCAGGGTAAAGTTCACACAGAGGATGACTAATACTAGATGTCGAATCGCAAACCTCAGTTACAAATTATGTGATTTCATGACATGCAGACTATAATGGTACATTAAGAAACATTGTTCACCTGTAATCCATCACAACAAACACAGAAAACAGTGAGCTTAAACAGTGAGATAAAATATCCAGCCATATTTTAATAACATTTAGCCTTGGCTGTCCATGAACCTGTCACTGTTCCTTCTTTGGACAACATTTGATTGATACTGACCACTGCAGACCGGGAACAGCCCACTCGAGCAGCAGTTTGCTTTGAAACGGTCATATATCCATCACAATTCGGGCTTTGACAAAATATACTCAAATTCTTATACTTGCCCATTTTACATGCTTCTAACATCTTTGACGATACAATGTTCACTTGCAGCCTAATATATCCCACCCACTACAAGAAGATTGTACACCAAATACATATCCAATTAGAACAGAAGTTTTATCAGAAACCACAGGTGGAATCACATACCCTGTGCATCAGACAGTACAAGAATTTTGACATACATTTGTCTCACATGATTATTTTTTTTAGTTTTAGGCTGTTTTGTGGTTGTTTTTGCAAATTTTGTTGATACAAGTAGTGTGGGAGGTAACAGACTTGCTTGTTAATAGTGTTTTTAAAAGTATATACGTACAAGCTCTTTGCACATTTTATCATATCTGACTCAGCAAATCAGAATATAAGTACATCATGTGACCAAAAGTATATGAACACTTACCCATGAGCATGTTGGAAATAACATTACAAAACAGTGGAATGGAAAACAAAACAATGTACATTCGTATGCCCTCGTTCTCCTGGAAAAGCTTTCATGACACTTCTGAGGGAATTTAGTGAAATAGTCATTTGTGGGGACTGACACATGTCCAAAGAACGTCTTGTTATTGAGTTCAGCCATACCTAATTGCAAACAGGTGTGTAAAGTGAATTCACACAACACCAATGACACCTGTGCAAGTGGTGAGGTCTTCTCCTGAACACCATTGGGATGACTTGACCTCGTTAAATAAAAAAAAAAACATCAGCCCATGACCTTACGAATGCTATTTTTGACAAAATGGGTGGTAATTCATATAGACACAGAAACATAAAAGCTTATGATTGATTTAAGGTGTCCAGTTATTTTTGAAATTTTTCATTTCTCATCTGATTGCTAGACTTATTAAAAAGGAGGCGTACAATATAAGCCAGAAGACGCAAATGACCAATATATTTAATTCCCTGTCTACACTACTGATAAGACTGGACCAGTCTTTGTCCAGACTAATGAGCATATATGGCTGGTGAAGGACTTTCCTTTGTCTGCAGCTGCAGAGGGGGATGGGGTTTGGACAGCATAGATGATATTGCAGTGCTCGTAAACCTCCAGTTACCATTAAAGCCTAGTGCACATCACTTTACTACTCCATTTTCCACCTGATTTTCCAATTGAGTGGAGTCAGCGCATGTCCATCAAAAGCGGTCATGCAGTATGAACCACTTAGTGCACCGATTTTCTCAGTCACTAATTAGCTCATTTGGGCCATGCTTGAAATCACTGCCAACCAGTTGTCTAGTGTGTTCTGCTTGATGGTTGGTTAAAAGCCTAACAGCTAATAAAACAACCTGACAATTGGTGTGTAAGAATTCACATTTGTTGCATTTAACAGGCGCTTTCAATCCTCATTGACTTGCTATTACGTATTATGTATGTCTTCTGATTACTAATCCAGTACGTTAACCACAGAGCAATGACTTCACATGACAATCAGATGAAGCAGTGGAGACCTTTTGTGCTCCGCAAATCCAAAACTGTACCAAATAGCCAATTGTAACAAAAATGTTCTCTGACAAAAGTAAATTTGTGAATTTATAGTGAAAGTGTGCACTACTCCTTTCAGTAAGACCCTGTCTCTGGCTAGTGAAGAGAAGTGGTTGGTACCTGCATTCATGGCAGATGGGAAAGTGATAGTCTGCAGCTTTCTTTATTTAAGGTAGGGATATGTGGCCCCAACCCATAGTTGACTATTGATCAGTATTAGGCACCAGCATTGGGAATTTGTTTTTCGAGAGCTATTTCATTCTGAACCAATCAACACTTGGTCAGTGACTAAAAATGCACCTCATGGTCACCTGACCATATCACTGACTGAGCATATGTTGTTATCGTAAAACCAGGCCTCATCATCTCAAATGGCCTTAAATAAATGGGTAGAAATTACCACATATGCACAGACTTTTCAGTTGTGTGTTACTGTTATAGTCAAGAGGATACAAGGAAAATACACAATTCGTACATAAAATGGCTTTGGAATTGGATGTCAGGTATTTTTAGAATCAGATGCATCAAGCTTTGTATTAACACTGTAGGGGTTTAAAGTTTATTATTACTTGGAGTTAAACAAGGCATGACTCCTAATAGTGGTCAGGATCCCTAATAGCTAATCGCTTTCTGTGTGAGTGTGTAGGGGAGAGATATTTTATTGATTTTGCATTTCATTACAGTGTGTGGCTCAACACGTCCTCACCAAATGAAATACTGGACACTGGACAATGTCAGTCAACTCCTAAATTATGTATAGCTTTCAGTATTCATTGGCTCATTTATTAACAAATATGTTACCTTTTGTGGGGCACTATCCTTTTTCGCTAATGTTTTTATTACCCAACTGCAACCCCACTATACACTGAATTGATTGTTTGCCACTGCAATACCCTGAAGAAAACAATCTTAGCCAACAACATTTCACATCTAGCTACAGGTTTAGTCCTCTTCAAAGTTCAGCACAGTTTTTTAACGCTCTTTGGTTTTTGATTATCTAAAATGTGCCAGTACTTTGTACTCCATTCTGTCAGAATTCTAATTAAAGCTTTGTGTTTGACATCCACATCTTTCAATTGAAAATGTGCCACAGAAACAGCTGGAAAGTAAGTAAGTATATAAAAGCTAAAATAAAAGCATCGGGTTTGCAGCAGAACTGTGGTGTTGTTGGTTGTGTATTTGTTCCTTAAGAATATTTGGTTCACAGTCGTAATGGTATTTAGATAACTAATTTGTCTATGATGCAATGAGACTTTTGACATGTATGTATTATTACTGCCAAGTTGTATAGAGAAATTATAGTATGGAATTGGGATAGGTAGATTGTATAAAAATTAAAATTGTATAAAACTGAAATCAGCAGTATCTGTCTCAAATATATAAAAGTAGTATTAAGTTAGCCTTACTATTATTCAGTAAGTAAGCTAATTTACAAAGTCTAGAAAGTGGGGTGACTACTTAATAATTCATTTTGACTAACCGAGTGCTAAGTGAATTGCTGTATATTTGCTAGAATATCCTCATATAGTGGATTAACCAGTAAACCTAAAATACTTGAATGCTACAAGAAAGAAAAGTCTGAATTTCCTTTTTTATTAAAATGCCTGTCTCTGATCCAGAACAGCATGCACAATACCCTGACCAGTGAGCACATTTGGAATTAATTTGAATGACATTAGCAAGCAAGGCTTGTCAAACATTAGCGCAAATGAAATGGCAAAAAATAAAGAGTGGCTAATTATATTAAATCATACCATTTTGATATGGCATGTCCAAACAGTAGCTGTACATGAGTGTAATTGTCCCTCTACTGGAATACATTCAGGGTGTATTACCTTAGCATCATTTTAGTAGAATATTGTCTAAAATGGTGCTCATACTGGTAGTGTCAGTGGTTGTCATATGAGTGGTGGCCAATTTGAATGCTGCCTATGTCTTTTGTAGGAGCACGAGTGGGGGAGGTAATGTGGGCACCAACTCTGGCTGGCACTAACACCACAAAGCCTGTGTGTATGTGTGTGTGTGTGTGTGTGTGTGTGTGTGTGTGTAAGCTAGAATAGACTAGAGCAAATGTCCATCCTCCTTCTTGAAATCATTTTACACAACAGTGCATTAGATATTCCATTCAAGGCATAAATGAGTTCAAATGATTCCCTCCCACATCAACCCACAAAAATTCTAACCTGCCTTTCCTCATGCTCTGATAACTAGCCCCTGTCATGAAAACCACATATGCATCTGGAAAACACACTTGTGTTCCATTGAGTGTTTCCAAGGAGAAACAAGACATGCTTAACACATAACCCAGGCAAATGCTACCACTAATCTAAACAATGCTAAAGCTAAACTAAATGCAACACTAACCATTGCTACGGATACATATTCTAGTAACCCAGGCAAATGATACCACTAATCTAAACAATGCTAAATGCAACACTAACAGCTAACAATAAACACTAACCATTGCTACTGAAACATATGCTAATGGTACACATAAACATGAGCAAAATCCAAAACTAGGCATAGCAAAATTACATCACAGTATGCAAACTGGATCCTTCTCCCAGCACTAAGAGGCTTGATTTGTGACACATACACAAAATAGACAGACTTGATTCAAACTTAATAGTAAGATTCAGTCCTATGACTAAACTGCTGACTGACCCAAAGTATATAACTTTTTTTCCATTACTAAGCTTCTAATCCCAGTTTGAACTCTCCCACTTTACAAACTGATGAAAAGAGCAAGTTTGTAGTGTGATCAAAACTTCATAAGTGTGGCGTGTCTGTCCACCAGGGGCTAAGTGTGATTATTTGTCAACAATAAGTCATCACTCAGACATGTTCGGGAGAAGCAGTATTATTTCTTACTAATATTCAAAAAATGAAACGCTCCGTTTTTACAACAACGCTGTGTTTACATCCCAGTGTCTTTGAACTCAAAATTATACCTTATAATCACATAATTAAAAATCACCTTTAAAATACAACTGGCACAATGCACAAGGACTTGCCTTATAGCAAGACGTTCTTGTGATTAGTTCTCTGGTGATGTTGCTTGGATCGCTTATCTGTTGAGCTTGAAGTTTTCCCTGTGTCTATGTGAGAATCCCTCCCACAGTACAAACACCTGAATTCAGGCTAACTAAAGATACTAAAATTGCTCTAGGGGTGTGTTTGTGTGCATTTATTTGCATGTGTAGCCTGTGATGGACTGGTGACCCATCCAAGGTTTATCCAGGCTTTCACCCAGTGACCCATAATAGGATAAACCAGCGAAGGTGCAACTTACTATCCATTCCAATTCTTTGGTGCCACAAACATAATCCCCCTCCTTTTGATAATCTGGTTTAATTCTTGCTCAATTCAACTATCACCCCCCTTAGAGACACTTTGACCTAAGGCTTTTGAAAGTTTAATTTATTTTTCCCACAACCTGTCATTTCCAATTACTCCTCTCCTCCTTCTCCTCCCTGAGCGAAGAAAGTTAAATTGTTCTTGATTAAAAACTAATGGATTATAATAAAGCCAGTGTTCTGTGTCAAAAGCTCCCGACCACACGAGGATGGCAGTGATGAAAAGATGTATTGAAAAAATGACTTCCACCACAGGGAGGGAAAAACTGAAAGCGATGATGGACATCACTGACTAAAAGATTGTAATTCATTCGCCTGGTGAACAATAACAAAATGGCAATGTTTGAGCTGACTGTGTGTGCTGATATCAAAACTACCGCCATGATGCAGTTTAATCCTGGCGTTTTTGTTTCTCACTTTGAATTTTCCATCTATTAATTGTTCTCTGTTTCGGGCCCATGTGTCTCACAGTTACCTCAGTCCTGTTTTACTGGGTAATGTCTTGTGAGAGGGCGACCTTTGTTAATGTTTTTGCAGGCTGTTATATGTGAATGTAATACATGTACCTATATAATTTGCTTTGTATAACACACATGCCCATATTTGTGAAACTTGTGAAATTGGAAATATTTTATACATTGAAATTTTTAGTGGTATATAAATATATATATAGGTATATTGTGGTGCAAGCGAGAAGAAAAGAAGCATAATAGACATAAATATTTAAAAATAAGCATATGGTGGTAGATGTTATTGCATAGAAGTAAATTATATGTAAATTAAATATTTACGCTACATGTCCTAATACATCCCACCCACTAAAATGTGCTATGGTGAATAGATAATCAGTCTTATTCACTTCACATGTCAGAGGTCATAATGTTGTGCCTGGTTGGTGTATGTTATAATAACACATCACCTTACAGGTAACATATATGGAAACACCATTTTTGTTATCAGAACATATTTGCCATACTGTTCGCCATAAAATTTCCAGTGATAGCTGAGCAATTAAGTTACTGGTAATAATTGCATGGATGCTGCTAGAGTACTGTTGAGCCCTGAGCAAGACTCTTCAAGTCACTTTAGCTAGAACTGTTTGCTAAATGCCTTAAAGTTAAATCATGTTAAATAGTTGTTGCCAAGCGGTTAAGGAACCAGACTAGTAATGGAAAGTTCTGCCACTGCCCGGTTGCAACTGTTGGTTCCTTGAGCAAGGCTCTTAGTCTTTAGTTACTTAAATAATATGCTGTCATGGTACTAGAAAATGCTTTGGATAAAAATGTCTGCAAAATGCCATAAATATAACTGATCTAGCTTTATTTGTTTCTTGTAGCTTTTTATACAATGGAAAATGTGTCATCTGGTGTAGCATGTTTACAAAAAAACAGTTCTAAAAATATATTGTGGTGTGAAAACCTCAGTGGAAAAAAGCTAAGCTAAGCAAATCTGGACAAGGAAAACAATACAACCAGAGGGTGAGTGAGAGGGAGATTGATAGTGTTATTGTTGGAGACTCCAGCATTGGTAGATTCCAGATTTTACTCTCAAGGCATATTTCATTTCATTATTTATACTTGATCTTTCTAAAACACCTTGGTTTGACTCAACCTCTTTTTGCTCCACTGTGTATTCTCAGGTGGTTTAATACTTCCTTGTGAATAAACAAACAGCTGTTTCATTGGTGCAACACAGGATGCAGTTTATGTTTTTAACCACTTAACACCGAAATGTTATCTGGGGATTTTTAATCATGTGTACATTGATTTAATCATGTGTACATTGCAATTGATTACCCAGCATGTCCTGAACTTGATATAATTTTAAAAAATAGTGTCCACTTCATCACCTAATCATCATCTGTGTACTACTTCAGTTGTCGGTTAAGGTACCAGACCAGTAATCAAGATGGCCACTGTTACCCTTTTATTGCTTGGCTTACCTTTTAATTGCACTGTTGCAGTACTTCTAGTAGCTTTGGACAAAACATCTGATGAATGCAAAAATGTAAATGTAATTCATGTAAATATGCACTGCATGAGCAAACATATTTGAACATCTGACCATTAGCTTGTTACTTGCTGCATAGGACACGTTTTACCTTATAATATCAGGATCATATATTGCTAATTCATATTCTCATTTACACATCAGGTGTAATGTTATGATCACATTTTATAGTGCCAAAACAGCCCCAACTGTGATGCACTATGTATTCTGACACTTTTATATCAGAACCAGGATTAACGTCTTTAGTAGACTGAGCTATCATTGTGTTGGATTGGACCACACAATCCAGCCTTCACTCCCGACATGCATCAATGAGCCTTGGCTACATGTATTCTTATGATCTTTACAGCTATAACAACATCCACTCTTCTAAGGCTCTTCATTAGGCACCAAAGTATGTCTGTTGGAATTTGTTCCAGTCAAAAGAGCATTTGTATGGCTGGGTACTGATAAATCATACACTATTTTGTCCACATAGTGTATGGTTTTATTAAGTGTAGTATGATTTAAGATTTGAAGTTTTTCTTCCAACCCACCTTTAAATCAAATTCATCCAACAGAATCCTTAGATTCTAATCTCTGATAGGTAAAATTTTGGTCCCACTTGACCGTCTGAATCCTGATCTCCGCAGTTTGCAAAGGCTGACATTTAGCATGTGGCTAATGTGTGTAGGCCAGTTTTCCATCTGCTATCTGAAACTCTTTATCTCAATTTTATACACTTTCAGTGTTTGCTCACCTGTTTTTGCTTTGACCCCAGGGCAGCTCTGCTGATATGTGAGCCTGTGCTTGAAAAAAGTGCAGCGTCAGCACTCCAGCTCCACTCGCACTGTAAACTTTCAGAGTCACTCAGAAAGTGGGTGAACAGGTTTAAGCATGTAACGTTATCAGCACTCCGACACCCGTTTAAGGCCGTAATACTCATCTAGATTTACAGCTGACTTTCTGTGGCTGGATGTGTGCTTTTTGTTCGTTTTCGCCTACCTTGCACTCGTCTCCCATCCCCCACATGCACTCTAAGTCATCCCAAATGCAGTGCCGTGTTTATAAGGGCATGAAATTGCTCCAGAGCTGTGAGGCATCTCGAGCCATGGCTTACTCAAACTGCTGTCACTTTTCTATTTTTCTCTTTTAGCTGTTCACTTTTAAGTGGGTTCTAATGGGGGTCATTTAAATTTATAAAATAAAAATGATACACACTGTTAATAAAAGTATGTGAACACCTTTCTCAATGACTGACTTTACATTTCTTCCACACATATAAAATATAGTAAATCAATTATGTGGTAAAGCTCTTCCAACTAATGTAGGACCTTTCTAGCCATGGGACCTTTTGCTTGAGGATCCTTTCCTCCCTAGGGAGAACAATCATCGTGTATTGATGTATGAGAATGGAATAATGGGGTACATGATACAATTTTCTCCCAATTTAATTAAACAAAATATATTTGAGGAAAAATTATGAAGTTTCTTCTTATTTCTCTTAAAATTTGTGGTAATACATGTGTACCAACTTGGTGCAATTAACCAGGCAAAGTACATACCGGCAGCTCCCTCAGCTGTTTAAAGTGAATATAGATTCACATGACATGAATGTCTGACTAACGTGTAACAATTCTTAACTCAAGGTGCACCGATAGAGCCCGAAGTTGAGAGTGCTTTTCACTCTTTGAATACCCACCAGGCCAGCTCATGCAATGTGACTTCTTTCATGACCTACATGCTGCAGCCTTCTAAAGCTTTTGGACAGTCATTGTTTGTCTATGAGGATTGTATGACTGTATGCTTCATGTTACGCATACATGCCTGGCTTGGCTGGAATAGTTTAACACACTTGTTAGAACAGGGTGTGATGTGAGCCTGCACAACCCCTCAGAGTATTCTAACATGCACGCCCATGATCACATGTGCAGGGGTACACAGCTTGCTCTTGTGCACGCTCAAGCAGGCGCACATGTACGCACATGTTCTGAATCACACTGCATTCACATGCAAATTGTTACAGCCCTTCATCCATGCATGAGCATATGAGTCTCCCATATGGTCCGCCTGCATGGGTTTTGGTAAACCATGGAATTCCTGTTTAGGAAATGCATATGACACATAGATCACATTATAGCATGCATTACAGTAACAGTTTTTGTCTCAGCATTTTTTTCTTGTAGCCAGTGCTTTCACTGGACAGAGTCTTACACTCAGGGTCATGAGCCCTACACCAGGCACCCCTTCCCCCCAACACACACTCTTGTTAATCTCCAGTGTTTAACTGGTAAGTGATTCTTTATCCAAAACACACATGTATAATCACAGTGCAGCAGTGTGTATTGCTTCATTTAATAACTAATTCAGGAACCAATTGATTCATAGCATTGTTCAGTAATCAGTTTGTTAGCTTATTTAGATTCAATCACCACCATCCAAGCACTCAGTCTCTTACTTATGTAAGTGGTTATGGTAGCTATTCCAGCTTTTTTCAATGGCCTCAAGGCACACAGAAAAGTCCTGGATGGGGCGTGAGTCCATACACACATCCATTCACCTTTTGGACAAGTAAGTGTATTTATTTAACACAATTGCATGTTTTTGGCTGCGGGAAACGCATGCAGATTTCACACAGGAAGATCCTGGAACGTCCCACCTAGGGTTCGAATCGTGACCTTTTACCCCCACTCAAGCAAATTATGCAAATGAAAAACATATTCAGAACATACACTATGTTGACACCTTTTTGAGTTCAGGTGTGTTAGCCACACCCATTGCTAACAGTGTACTCAGTGCATAATCTTAATTTTCATGTCTTACTACCGCTTTATTCTAAGTATGGTCATTTTGGGTCCCTGACAACACTTTGCATTGCTGTAGCAAAATGCCAATCTATCATTGGGCCCTCACCAAAGAACCCCCCCCCATAAAAGACCCACTAATTGGTCTAATTGGATGATTGATTTCCATCCAACATTGCACCACAGTCCTTACAGACACTCTGTTAGATGAATAGCTTTCTTAAAAGTTTGAAAACTCTCTCGGCTACAAGGCTGTGTTTAATTATCTAACAAGCAAGTCCACATACTTTCAGTCATATATTGTAGCTCATCAGCACAACCACACCACTGATTTGGGTAGGCAAAGAGAGCCATATTCATCATGCGTAAAGGACACCACATCCCTACAAGTCATTCCCAGGCAACCTTTAGAGTGCTGAGTACTTTAAGTTTACAAAGGACAGCACTAAGACATGTCATTTGACCTCGTAGATTGCTGCAAAGTGCCAAAAGTAGGAGCCCTTTGTCCCATTGTTCAAGTGAAAGCGCAGTGTGAATATGTACATGCCGTTACTTTCATTTAGGGTCATGCTGGGTCTGGAATCACCCAAATACACTTACAAGGAATTCTAACGCCTTTTTGGAGCAGCATGTATGTCTTTTGCATGTTTTGTGAGGTAGAAGTAATGGAGTTTACCAAATGTCATGGGGGATGATCATTTAGAATTCTTCATAGACAGCGATAAATTGAAACTTTATGCAATGCTGCACCCCCACGTTGCCTACGTGTTTAGCAGTACATGGCCCTGCTTACTGTTTTGGCCTCTTTGGAACTTTGTAAGATGACCCATGTTTGAATCTTAGATTGAAGAGGGACTTGGCTGAAGCCTGCTGTTAATCAGCCATTAATGTAATACAGTTCATTTTGTAAATTTAGTCTCAAGTATTTCATTCATGCCATTGCTAACAGGTTTATTTCATTCTTGTTCTGTGTAACTCATAAGGCATAGTATCAGTTTGAAAACCTGGTGAGCTTCATAGACAGCTGTGTCAGTGGAGAGGATTCTAATACGACATATTTATAAGTTATAAGCCAAGTAGTTAGACACCGATTATATCAGTTTTCATGTACTGAGCTATCACAGTTAGCCTTATGCCATTCAAACCAATAGGACAAGAAGGCACATCGTACACATATGTCAAGTCTGATTTTGCAAATAAAAACCGTAGAAAATGCACTAGCATTTGAAAAAAGTTTGTTCATTGTTCCATTTGTTGCCAGTTTTTGATAAAAGATGTGCCCCTCTGAATGCTGAAATTGCCTTCAGTTCTAAAATGCATTGAATGCTCCGTTTCAATCAATTAAGGCACCTTAGTAGGCAGCATTTTAAGTCATCTCAGAATACAGATAGCCTTTTCTCTGGAGTGTGTAGGATGGCATGAAATGTTTTTTTTTTTTTTACGTAGAGCTCATATGGTGTTGTGATTGAACTCCAGTGGCGCACACAAAAGCATTGACCCCAACCAATGACATAAATCTATACCTTCTTGTAAAGATAATTCTATATAATAGGGGAGGTTGTTACTCCATATAGTGCATATGGCTTTTGAATCAGAATAAATGGTGGAGTAAATGGAACAGTAATATACTGGACAGCCATAATGCAGATAGACATGCTTTGTTTTACTCTCAACAGAAGGCCGTAATCCATTTACAGTAAATGATTCATAATTCATGAAAAGCATGCTGTTCCACATATAGACTAAAGGAACAAAGGTGTTTTATTAGCCGTGCAAGTAATGCACTTAGTCTACAGACTTATGTTCACGAGTACATATGATGTTCGCATTTCTATGTTATTTATATAGTTGTAATGGCAATTTTAACATGTTGGGTTTAACAGTGGTGAATTAGGTGGGCATTTATGATTGGCAAATACAATACATCATAAAAACCATTTTTATGGTTGTAAATTAGATAGGGCCTTACATTTAACTTTGTATGCTAGAATCGGAATCAGATTTACAGGCCAAGTATGCGTATACATACAAGGGATGGTTCTGGCTGATTATATTTCTCTAGTGTAAATTCAAAATACAAACATCTTGCACATTACATACAAACATTAGACATTA
The DNA here is from genome assembly GCA_034509105.1 of Microcambeva barbata. Taxonomy (NCBI): domain Eukaryota; kingdom Metazoa; phylum Chordata; class Actinopteri; order Siluriformes; family Trichomycteridae; genus Microcambeva; species Microcambeva barbata. The sequence continues at coordinate 6,795,945 of JAYDZF010000005.1, forward strand.
AATTTTATGGAATGTGCATGTATTTATATACAGTATTTTCTAGTGTATCTACGTACACAATATATGGTAACCTACAATTGTAACCTACTGTTGTAGTCATAGCAGCATGTGAAATATTAAACAAAATAAAGTGCTCAGTATGTTGGATGAGTATAATTGGTGTTAAAATATCTCCTGTCAGTCATTTATTAAGGATGGAGAAGGCCTGTGGAAGGTTTAGTAAGGATGGAGTGAAGATATAGTGTCAGGGGTATAGAAGTAATTTATGCCACCACTATGGAAAATAATTTGATTGCACATTGGTAAAACATCCTTATAACTAGAGTTTTAGTTTTGACAAGGGGTGCCAAACTGGCTTGTCAACATGGTGATTCTGTTTCTGCCTTGTCAGGTATTTCTTTATAACAGAACATCTTGTTGACTGTTATCTTTTACATAACATACTGTGTGTATGGGACTTCACTTGCGTCAAATGTTTCAAACCTATATACGATATCAGTATCTCTGCACTCAAATGTTCACTCTATCTTGAGTTCTCTTTTGCATTATTTCCTTCTCTGCTTTGTTAAATCGGGTTAGTGTGCCTTTCCTGGTTTCTTTGTTTTCTTTTTTCTTTTGTTTCTTTCACCCAGTATTTCTTTCCCCCCTTTCCCACCTTCCTGCAGCTGTGAGGAGAGATCCAAGGTTTTTCCATTCAAGTACAAAGAGCTGCAGCCACAAAACACACAACCTCAGATCAACCTGAAGTTATAAATGTTTCACTGTCCTACAAAGCTTAGTCAGCTCCTGTGAAGCTTCTGTGAAAAAAATATGTACTTTGTGAGCATGTAAAATGTTTAAATTGTTAAAAATATAAATTTGTAGTAAACTTATCAATATGCCTGTGGCTTTCCCTGGGACTACTTTTTGCCTTCATTGCAGTAGTCTCACAGCAGTTAATGCAAATCTTAGTCTCACAGAAACTGGTACATGTGCTACACACACACACACACGTATATATGTATATATGCATATATGTGTGTGTGTGTGTGTGTGTGTGTGTGTGTGTGTGTATGTATGTGTGTGTGTACAGGTTTACAATATAATTCAATTCTTGCCCCAGGTTGTATTAGAAGCTGGGGTAAGTGAGCAGGGTCCACCATTGCATGATGCCCCTTAATAAGAGAGGGTTAAGGCCAAACAGTGGCTGCAGTTGTAAGTTCAAAGCGCTAACAACTATGCTACCACTGTCCATCAAACAACGTCAGGGTCTCACAACTGTAATCATGTCTACATTAATTAATTCATGTAATTCCATTCATTCCTAACCATTTTCAATATTTTATTTTGTTATCTTAACCTGTTCATTGACAGGAACAAATAAAAAACTTAATGTATACTAAATGTATGCAATGTTAATAATATGTTAGTAGTTAGCCAGCTGTATCTTTGTAAATTCTATGCACTGTGGTGTGCATCAGATTTTCACCAGTGTGTATGTAATACTACATGATTAAAGATGTAAGCCAGAGGCTTTATCAGGTGCTTGGTCATGTGAGCTGCTGTGCGTCTGATGTGTACGATTACACTGGGTACAAAAAAGGATTGTACAGTAATCCTCCTGCCAGATGTCTCTGATTAGATCTGCCACACCATCATAAACACAAACTGAAAGGAAATTAACAGAAACTAAATACAGATGGGCTAAAATAGATGAGAAAAAGAAATATGATGTGCTTTGTATCAGTCTGATACAAGACAGGGTGATGAGGTCACCAGACACTATAAGGCACATGATAAAACTGTGTACCGGCTATGGTCTAGTCACCCGAGAGTGTGTGGATACAGGAGGTGTTATTTAATTAATTTACACTTGAATCAGGTTTTTATATTGTCAATTGAAATTTATCAAATCCTTGCAGTTGTCACATCAAAAGAAAGAGCACTATGTATCTTTGGTGTGTGTGTGTGTGTGTGTGTGTGTGTGTGTGTGTATGGTGTGTGTGTGTGTGTGTGTTGACCACTACAGACTGCTAACAACTCACAAGAGCTACAAAAAGATGCTCTGAACAATTTGTTTAGCAATCAAATTAATCAAACTCCATTTTCTGCTTCTAGCATCAGCTTTGATGATTCACTTGCTGCCTAATACATTCCTCACTTTAACAGGTGATGTGATGAAGAAAAAAATCATTGTAGTCACTTCAACTGTCAAAGCTTCTGTAAATAAGAGATGGCAGTCATAAAAATTCAAGGGAACTTCACACAAATGTTTGTGTAATGCAGACATTATTATGTGTCTGCTTTCGTGCCCAAAACCAAATAAGAGTTCAAACACAGTGCAGACCACAGAACAGGAAACTAGCATGTACTGAACCTTTAAAAACAAGACTGAAACCAGTAGCTCTGCTCAGTTTACACTGCTGAGTGATGTTGTTTCCTAAATTAGAAGGTCCGTTGGACAGGGCACGGAGAATGCATGGGTGTCATGGGCAGGGAAATGCCAACAGTCGGACGATCACTCTAAACATGTTTCTAAGCCAGGCTCCATTTGCAGCGACTCCCTCCCCCACTCATCCTCTACTGCATCTTAAGACCATCTTTTGGTTTTCTTTCACTAGCTTTCTTGCACGAGGAGTGTGGGAGCTGACGCTATTGGCTAGACAGCACTCCACCCACGCATGTGATTGGCTGGAATGTGCAGCAGGGCTCGATGAGTGGTTTGGAAGTGTATCTAGGTCAGTGCGGCTGCCGTGTTTGTGTGTGTGCGAGCTTTGAGTTGTGAGCTGGGGCCATGTACCCTGGCAGATCTCCAGTTCCCTTGTTCAGAGTGAGAGAATAGAGGGGGAGGGAATGAAAGAGAAAGAAGTACAGGGCTGAGAGTTGACTGCGAGGCCTTTTAAGCTACTGCTGTCAATCAGCGAATGAGAAAAGAAACACAGCTGCCTTTCCAAATATACATGGGAAAGATTCAGTTTTTTGTCTTGCTATTTAAGAGACCACTTCATATTTATCAGTTTTTATGTGTACAGCTTCTTGACATGTGTTTGACCAAATGAGCAGTGTTGTTTTACTTTATTGTAATTCTTATTGTAGTTTGTGGGATTCTTCTTTCAGATTCTTTCAACACAGGGGATTGTGATCTGCATTATTGATTTGGCACAGTTTTTTAAATGCCAGTACCCTTCTTGACACAACCCTCCCTATGTATTCGAGCTGACATTCACTTGAATAGACTGAGGCTAACTGTGTTAGCAATCTTTGTAATCACTGTCTAAGTGCCTGCCTTCAATTTGTCTGCCTGTCTTTTTACAATTCTCTCTACTTTGGCAGCCTAAGGCAGCTCATTCGGTTTTCAGACAGACCCAGTGAAAAGGTTCTGTCTCTTAAACCCCTTACCCAAATCTGTGTTTGTGATGTTTTCAAGCAGTTCAAACATTTGTGAAAATAATTATTTCCTCTGGGAGGAACTTGCACTTGAAATACCCGGCTAGCCTTGTAGACGACCAGCTGTAGAGCAGTGCCAAGATTGTCTCTACTGGTGTTAAGTGACCAACTACACCCAACTGAACAAAGATACACAAAGTGATAATAAAACTAAACATGAAGTGCAAGTTTTCTTGCAATGGCAGACACCACCTGTCTAGACGGAATTAATAAGGCCAGACTAAACACTCAAGAGCAGGGGTGGGCAAACTATGGCCCGCGGGAAACATCCGGCCCGTCGGTTTTTTTAATCCGGCCCGCCGAAGATTGGTTTTGACGTGAATGATTGCATTCATTTCATTTTGACTTGTAATGACAGACATTTCGACACCAGGAGGCGCAGTAGGTG
>JAYDZF010000005.1:6855779-6879413 GCA_034509105.1 Microcambeva barbata
ATTCAGTGTCTCCAATCAATCTGGTAGCATGTCTTTGGACTGTGGGAGGAAACTGGAGTACCCGGAGGAAACCCACATGGAACATGCAAACTCCACACAGAAAGGACCTAGATCACCCCACTTGGGGATTGAACCCAGGAGCTTCTTGCTGTGAAGTGACAGTGCTACCCACAAAGCCACTGTGCCACCCTACAAAAATTTCTCACAACCGTTCTTTGTTCAGGTTACATGTTTATTTACTGGCCATGTACTCTCATTATACTTCAGTGGTGTATTTAAAGTTACTGTAAAGTTCACTCATGGTGGCGATGGACCGTAAGCGGGAGAAGAAAGAACCTTTCTACAGCAACTGTGCAAGCAGGAGACAGACAAGTGCAGAGATCGTTACTGAGGCACGCAATTCCCTCAAGGCACTTGGGACCCGGAGGCCTTTCACCCCACGGGAGGAGCCCCGGCAGCTTTTTGGTAGCACTTCATCCCGCACCCGTGATGGCAGACCTCCATCGGCATTCAGGTGAAAATTCGTTTGAAAAGCCCTTTGTTTGTTGAATAGGGAGCAGAATTGGGAATTTAATGCCACTTTTTGATAAATATATTACAGGGCAGATTATGTGGATAAAATATTTCGACAACAAAATATCAACAGTTCTTTTAAATGGTTCAAAATACTGCTCAATCAAACAATTTCTGATCACGTAATTACATGTTGGCTGACCATTACATGGATAATTTGGTATAAGGGCGACAATTCTGTTCATGACTTTGTTCCATAGTATGCCTTGGAATTCTTGGTTTTTGATATGGAGGCAAACTTTGATATGGATACATGCATCACTAAATACTATTTAATCAGAGTATGTATGTAATTAGGTAATTCTGAACAGTTTTAAGACAATGTGTTCTGTTTTTGCCCCACCCACAGCCTCCCCCAAATAAAATGTTTAGTTGTGTTCATTTTCCTTAACCACTTATCCTAATCACAGAACAATTTGTGGCAGTCTTTATTGATACAGGTGAAACAAATAACTAGGCAAGTTTTGTGAACAAGAAACAAGATACAAGTACATGAATCTCAAAGACTAATATTATATAAAGATTCATTCAAAGCAGGACAGAAGAATCTCAATGTAATCTCAAAAATTTCATGTAATGCTAAAGCCAGTACTAGGATATCAGGGCAATTCTAAACCTAGGCTAGAACAATTATATTGAGGTTACACTGGGACTAGGCTAGAACATGGAATATTTCATAAAATCAAGGATTTAGTTATTTTAGTATTTTTTATTAGTATTGTTGTTATTGTTTTTAAGGCTTCATTATCCATTCTTGTTTCAATCTAACAAAATTGTGAACAAAATGGCTACTAAACACAGGACTATTATTAAATAACCAGGAACAGGTGATGGTCATGGACTTGAGTGCAAATCAGCAGAGATGGAGGAGACAGAGAGGGCATGGAGCACAAACAAAAACATTAAGTCCATGTGATCCTGGAGTTATTCAAAGCTTAAACCACATAAAAATACACAAGCACTGACACTGACAGGGTGTGTAGACATTTACATATGTACTATGTTAATTAATTATTTTTTAATATAATTAAATTTATCAATGCTGCCTATGTGATGTCAGGTATTTCATCTGAATGGTAATCTTGGTTTGTAACCTGAAATTTGTTTGTATGTTAAGTTGAAAAAAATTGTTCATAACCCAAATGTATATTCAATTAAGAAGACCTCATTATGCCCTGCAGCCTTCACACTCAGAATTTCGAGGCTCCTGATTCCAGGCCGAATTCTGGAACCCGTCTGTCTCCTTTGGATCATGTAAGGTCTCCTTAAAATTTCTCTGGCCTGCATTATTGAAATTATTCAAATTAACACTAACAATGTATTACTATACCAGAAGCCTAGGGTGCCTGTTGCACAGGATGAAGAATGTAGCGACAAGGGAAGCATCACACCCAGAACCCCAGTTGAGCACACATTTCAAAACAATTCAGGAGGGGCCCGGGCAAGACAACGCAGAGCAACATCACTCACACAACAACATCCTGTGACTCATCAATCAGACTGTAAGTAGATCTACAAATAGATCAGTGATGCAGAATAATTACATCAGCGTGTTCAAAAGTATGTGAACCCATCTAATTTGTGTTTTAATAGAAGTCACAAATAGCAGATCTTTTTATCTTCTTCTTGTTTCACCTGCTCCAGTTAGAGGTCACCACAGCAGTACATGGTCCACATTATCGAATTCACATACTCCATATTTATCCAGGACAAGTAGGACAAGTCTGTGTCTCCAATTAACCTGGTGACATGTTTTTGGACAGTGAAAAGAAACCAGGGTAAATGGCCACAAAACCCATAAATGCTCTAACACTGAGCTCGTAATTGCACTCATAATTTGGTATTGACATATTTTTGGCCTGATAGTGTAATTTGCAAATTGCAATGCAGTCAATGCAGCTTATAGGCCAGATGTATTTGATTTCACCCTTTTGGAGAAGAGGCTTTAGGGGGACAAAGATTTTCATGTGAAAGCAGTGGTACATGAGTGGCTATGCACTCAACCGAAATAATTTTTTGCTGACATCAATAAAATGGAACATAATTTCAAAGAAAGATGATTTTTTTAATGTCTAATGAGTATAGTTTAAAATATGAAAATGTTTTAAGGCACACGTAAAATTAAAGTAAAAAACTGCCAAAGTGCCAATTTCTACTCCAATGTGGCTAAAACATGTCCCTTTGACCGTATGGTTATGGTGAAAAAAAGAGAGAAAAATGAATAAGAGCAAGAGTAAGAGAGATTTAGAGAATGAGTCCTGCTGAATAAGAGCTTCGATTGCTGGCAGTAGAAACCTTGTATGTATTGCTTTCCTTTTACTTCTCTTTTCATGTGTCAGTTAATATAAAAAGGCAGTCTGAAGCCTTTTAGAATAACCTTGTCCCGGTCCCCATCCCCTGTAATTTTCTAAAGACTCCCTGACAGCTATTTAAGTGTTTCACTCAGTAGAAAGGAAGCATGGACAGCCTCTTTTATAAGCTTCGATCTAAACAAATGTAAAGGTGCATGGATTAGATTGCGAGTCGAAATCGTAGACAAAGCAGAACGACCCATTTACAGAGGAATTAAAGCACCAGGGAAGCTTATTAATTGGAAGATTGATGAGAATCCAGCTACAGCGGAACCTTGAGTTGTGAACAATTTACCATACAAACACTTATTACAAACCACTTATTTGAACTTAACATACAATCAATTTTCAGTGTAACATTTCAATGTAAATATTATTATTGTTTATTACAGTAATGCATTTCTATAATTTAAAATTTATTTGGGAAATAAAATTGTATTCATGACACAAAAAAGCATTTAAGACATTAAAAGAGTTTGTATTCATCTAGGTACTCAACCTTACTCTAATAATGATCCTACAAACAGTATGGAGTCCTCCCAGAAAGTAAAAACTGATGATGAAAAAGGCAGATCAGAAGACTTCTCAGAAACTCTGACTCACACAGCTATAAAACACAGGTACGTCGTTTTACTATTTTTTATCAGGTTGTATTAATTTTTAGTGTTTACAACAACCTTGAAATATCTTTGAAATCCAGAACACCAATAAAACAATTTTTATAGTTAGTTGATTGATCTGCAACATTTCCTTATAAGAAACCATAGTCGACTCAACCTGAATCTTCTTATGACATGCTGAAATGATACATTACAGAACATGGACAATATACAATGAACACCAAATCCTAAACAGAAAGGTTTCTGTGAAACTGCTTTGCCCTTACACTGCCTCCAATGCCTTTTAAACAAGACTGTCGGGATTCCCTTTTTATAGTCCTTTAGTATGTCACTTGACATAGTACACTGTAAACTTAAAACTTTGAGTCCTCCAATGGGTTTATTTATTTATTAGGATATTAACATCATTTTTGCATTTTGGTTGCATTCATGACAAGACCGTTATTTATTGGTTTTACATTGGATTTATCAGTTCAAGTTTTAATATTAAACATAGTTATTAATAATTGACAGGGAATCTGCCCAATTAGATGTGATTCAGTGATTCAGGAGATTCAGGTCATTTACAACACTTATCCTAATTAGAGTCAGGTAGGGGTGATGGAGCCTATCCCAGAGCTTCAATGGGTGCAAGGCACATAATAATACCCTGGACAGGGGGGCAGTCCATCACAGGTATCTACAGGACAATTCAATCTCTCCAATAAACCTGGTGTCATGTCAGGAACTTTTTGCTGTGAAGCAACAGTGCTACCCAGTAAGTAGCCATGCTACCCGGGTTTCTGATTCTTAAAACAAAATAATGACACCATCTGAGCACATGCCAGTTTAGCTAACTGAGTAACCTTGAATGACAAACACAAAAGACTTCACAGACTTGTGAGTTTCAACTGTACTTTGAAATGTATTGTTCGGGTGGCCGGGCACTGCATTCCACTGGTATATTCTGAGCTCTGCAATACACCCACCTCAATCAGGCTAAATTGGGAAAGAATGGGAGAAAATGCATATAAAATAATAAAAAATCATATTTTTTTATTAGGTGGATTTTTATTAGGTGGAGTCAAACTGGCCTTACTTATTTCAGCACAGAAACGCCATCAGCTGTAGCCAACTCCCTTTCTCTCTCTCTTTCAATCTCTCTCTCCCCCCACTCTCCCTCTCTAATATAGTTGATAATGGAGTGCTATTAGATTATAAGACGAGTTTATGGCTGGCTGGCTGGCCGCTCTGTTGACCGCCAGTGCAGTTTAGTTCAAGACTCTCACGATGAGCTCATGTCTCGAACCAGAGTAGTCCATCAACAAAGAGGCATTATCAAGTCATTATGGAGGCAAACCTGATCAATGCCAAAATTATTCTGGGCTTTACTGTAAAAATGTCCCCACAACCCATCAGCAGCTGTGACTCAGCACAGATGTATTCACATGATTATGACCATCAGCTAATATCCAGAGTGACTGCCATGTGTGACATGGACAGCAGCTAGTTGGGTGTGTCAATACGGCCTTGGTTGGCTGTCACAGGTATCTGGAGCCATGCTGGCTGCAGTTCATCCCACAGCTACCAGAGTGAAGGGTCTACAGAGTGAAGTGACCCTACAAATAAACGTTCATATGAAGTTAAGAGTCTCTTGTGGATAGTTTCAGAACTTGCTGGTTGAAAAACAATATTCAAACAAGATTATGTGCCACATATTTGACAGCATTTTTTGGGTCAAACACTGTAAAATGTAAGATAAACATTTGTAAGATTGAGAATTGGTATTACCAGATTGTAGCCAGACAACAAAGGCCTGACTGCCACAACTCAGTTTAAATGATCAGAATCATGTTAGTGTGCTTTGTCACTTGTGCTGTAATGCTGACTATAGGAACTGAAGCCCATTAAAATGCTTCAAAGTTTTTTTTGAGAGACAATGAGGCCAACATTAAAAAGTAGATCATGATGAACTGTCGACTCAAAGAGAAGATCTCTAACCATAAAAGTGTGACCTCTGTTTAGGACAAACCTCTGGTAACCTTCCTCCATTGTGCACCGTCATAACTGACATTCACCTGTTACAATGGCATCAAGGGTGTTTCCACATCAGTTATTCGCAGTGGGGACATTTGTCCACTGTCAACAGTTTTGCGAACTGTGTAGTTTACTTCCACCATTGGCCCAAAAGTCAGTAATCATCCCTGTAAATTTTTTCGGCTTTTCCTGTTAGGTGTGGTTATAGTGGATCATAATTCGCATTTTGATTTGGCATAGTTTTTATACCGGAAGCTCTTCCTGACACAACCCTTCTGTTTATCTGGGCTTTGGACACTGTTTGCAGAAAATCTTCTTGGTGAGCTGACCTTATTAAGATATGTATTTTAAAGGGTGCAATCAAATTTAAGTACAAAGATAAATGTGGTTTACTTACTTCAGCTCTGGAGTACTACAGAGATATGTAGTTGGGGCAGCACAGTGGCTAAGAGGGTAGCTCTGCTTCCTCACATCAAGAAGGTCCTGGGTTCGATCCCTAGGTGAGTCCCATGCACTGAGGCAGTCTGCAAGTTTTTCCAGTGTCTGCATAGTTTACTCCGGCTGCTCTGGTTTCCTCCCTCAGCCCCAAAACATGCAATTGAGGTTAATCGGAGATAGAAGTTGTCCACAACTTTGATGATTTGATGTAACCTTGTGAGTTGATGAACCTTGTATAATATAATAAGTACCTGTTTTCTGTCATGAATGGAACCAAAGTGTAAACATGATGTCAAAATTCTAAGAAACAAACATAGTTGGTCCAAGCTTCATTAATTTCTGAATTATTGAGGCCAAGTCTTAGTAATTGTGCAATATGCTTGCCCCATATTATGCCTTGCTTTGCTTTAATCCACCAACAGTTCCTTGGCCTTCATGTTTTAATTTTGTACCTGATAATGCAATGTGAATTGTGGGCCCATTTATGCTAATAAGATTTATCTGACCACAAGTTGGGTCATTACAGCAAATGATAAAAATACCTTATTACTTTATATAAATACATTGTTGATTTTTAATCCATTAAGACAGCAATCCATTTTCAACATTTTTACTTTGTCATTAATAATGGTATATAGGGAGATGTCTTGCTGTTTAGAGAGGGTTCTAATGAGCCATGGCCTTATAAGTCAGATTATTCGAACACTTTACTTATTACATTGCAATTTGCACAGTTTGCACCATTCAAACCAATGGCATGAGGTCTGCTAACATGCCAACTAACGTCGCCCTTCATGTACCAAAAATGCTTAAACTTCACTGTAACAAGCCCAAACTTGTGAAATACACTTTTCAAACTTTATACAAATTTACCATCAATGATAATTTAATGTATTTATTATTTATTGGCTGATGTGTTTATTCTTCTGAGAGCACTCGTGCTGCACTGAATTCTGGGATTTGCCTACCCAGTAAGAATGCATCTGATGCTCACTCGTTGTACATATATACCCTTTAGACTTTATAAAATACGTTATTATGAATAATTTAAGGCTTCTATGATTTTGAGTAACCTAATCTTAAATTTATGTCCTGTTCTTGCCCACAGATTTTTGCATTAGTACTTTTACCAAATGCAGGGCTCTTGTAGCAACTGTCAGAAAGAACAAGCCCAAACCTTTCATAGTAAAACTTCTGTATTAATGATCATGGTTTTAAATGTAAAGTTTTATTATCAGATGTTATCAGAATTAATCAAATCACTCATGAACAGCTAAAACATTCTGCAATTTTTGTTAGGGAAGAGGAAATTGCAACAGGGACACCTTGTGGCAATCCCCAAAACACGGAATTGTAATGTTCTTGTAAAGTAGTTCAAAAGAAATGCCTAACATTAGCATAATGTTGTTATGCAAGAACACTGTTTACCTTTCAATTGCAGATATTATCTTTGAAAACACAGTCATGTCATGAATTCACATTTTTCTTCTTTTCTGTTTTGATTGTGTCTGTCATTAGGCCCAGCAGGACAGACGGGTCTTACGCAAAGAGAGCAAATACAGGTTTGTTTAACCCACAAATGGCTAATTTCATTATTTTATGTACACATGTCGCACATTAACTAGCTGGCAGAAGAATAGCACTTGCATAGCTACTGCTTCCTGCATGGCACCTCTAATGCAAATGTTTTGTCACTGAGGTGTCCCAGACGAATGAAAGGATGTGTTGGTGCATACTGTTGACCTTTCGTGATGTGCTAAACATCCTGTATTTACATACAAATGGTTGAGAACTGCTGAACTGAAGTTAGTAGGTGTGTAGCTGCAACATTCTAACTAATGTTCATGCTTCATGTATTTGTGTGATACCAACGTACAGATGCAGAGTGTGGTCATGGAGATGCTACAGCAAGAGATCCCATTGATGAGCTCTGGAATTCTGAGGTGCTTCCAGTTCTGCAGATGTTTGAAGCTGCGGCACCAGGTGATTGTAAAGTGTGTTCTTTATGTTGCAAATCAACAAATTCTGCTCTTAGGATAGGCTAAGACATTTCTGAATGTGTCCATTTAGTGGATCCCTTCCATCTGGATGTTCAAGAATGGTGTATAAATGGCGTAGTTTTCTAGGTTGCAAGGGTAAATTCTGGATAAATCCCTTACAGTCCACCAGATACTGTGAGGTTCTGTCTCACTAGGAGGTTTGCTGGAGTGTCTGGCTAAGACAAGATCATATTAAGACCATACTTATGCAACTTTTGCTGGTCACTGCAGTACAATCTGAAGCAAACAACCAGTTAGACCGGACTTTGTGGGTCAAAGCATTTAAAAACCCTGTTTGCCAAATAGAGGGGCACCTATGTAGAGTGCATGGGTGAAAAAGGATTCACTAATATATTCAGTTCCACCGAACCACGAAACATATTAATGTGTTTTTGAAACTTGACACTACACTCAGAAAGTTTCAAGGTACCTTTGTACTCTGCAAACCACCATAAGTGAAATGAATTAGAAGTCATTGGATGGTATTGAAAAGTTTATATTTTAAAAAAATGAATCGTTTACGTGCAAGTGTTATTATGACTTTGTATGTATATGTTACATGTTTATAACAAATGTACCTTGTTTAAATTGTTCAAAATTATTTTTAGCTTCCAGAAATGATTTGAGCTGTGCACAATGTAACGAGATCTGAACCGTTTACTGTGGTTTTAGTCAAATGTTCCAGAGAAGACAAAGTGCAAGTGCAGAGAGGAAGAAAAACATGAACAGAACAGGGTTTGGCATGACCCATAACTTTCTGAGGGAGTACAGGCAGGAGGAAAGAACCATGAAATAAAATCTGATGGCAGTAAATATTTAAACACATTTAAAATTGAATGCAAATTCATCTGAAAGATAAATATAAAATATTTATTGTGTCCAAGTGCCTCTTGGCTTATGCATAATAGAGCAGCGAGAGAGAGGCACAATATCATTAGACATGGCAAGACCAAACAGTCTGGACTGTAACAATATTTTATATTACTTACCTATTATCATATTTTATTATATTTTACTTCCTAACTTTTGCCGTCCTAACTTTTTGTTCCATGTTTCTCTTTATTTATATCAGTAGGTTACATTTGCAGAGCTGCTTTAAATCAAATTGGGTGGTTTGCTAAAACATTTACATTTTTTGTCTTGCCACAACATTTCTTTTGGGTTTCTGTAATTTAACTAAGGAAATTAAAAATCTATATATTCATGTACTTTTAGTCATTTAGACCTTGACTTGCTTTCCTCAACTTCTATATTATCTTATAAACAGATGACCTTTCCTGCTTTTTTAATTTACTGTAATTACTAGAAATCTCTTAAAATATTGTCCTAGATATTTTGGCAAACATTTGTTCAAGGGCCCAACTGCAGCAGCATGGCAGAGCTGGGATTCAATCATTTGATTAATAAGTCACATTATTAATGTTTTGTATTAATTGTATTGATTATTTTGAAGTGTTATCAAATTTCTTTTTTGTCAGTGTGGACAGTTATCAGTGTTATCAGTGTAGAAAGTCCTCACTCTGCATTGCCGATTGGTTGGGTGCCACCCTAGCCCCTAGGAAAACTATATAAAATCAATGAGGTTTTGTGCCGACCCCACAAATGACTGGGACTAAGGGCGAGGAAAAACAAACATCTAATTCAATTACCTGACTGTTTGATTAAACAAAACAAAATGTTTGATCTTTTTGTTCATTAAACAAATGCTAAATTGTTTTATCAACTGTTTTTTCAACTGAAGGTCTCCTTGTGTCTCTTTATAAGACAAAATACAGTTTATGTAAAATTAATTGCGGGTTCGAAACACTTTAACTGATTAAAAGGGATGTCCATATACTTTTGAACATACAGGGTATACATATTTCATAAGTGTACGACTTCACAGCAGGGAACACATTAAAGTTTCTTTTTCTTTTTTTCAAACATGCAGGTGGTGACTCAAAGGAGAGTCTTCAGTCTCTGTGTGACGCTTGTAAAAGTCTCCATAATGTCCTGTCAGAGGAAGGAATGTTGGGAAGACGGTTTAAGAAACGGTCCTCAATTCTCCGCTCCATCTTCCGTCTGATAGATTTGGGATCAGACCAGCTCAACTTAACACTGGCCGAACTCGCCCTAGCGGTAAGATATCGTGTGAATGCCTGCCTAAAATGTAGCTACAAAATATTTATTCACTAAACAATTAGTAACTACAAGCTAACCACAAGTGATTACTCACTTACATCTAGAGCTTTCTGCATGTTTTGCTCCATCATGTATCCCAACAAAAATTGACACAGACAGTGACTGAGAGAAATTATGTACTAACAAATTACTAATTTATAGTTTAAATCAATGCTATTTATTAGTAATAATTTAGCTGTGTATTTAAAAATATCTGGCAAACATTGTCAGATTTTATGTATCCTAAAAGTTCTTACTTTTATAGATCTAGCATTTAAAATGGCACCTACCAGGCACAGTTGATGGTGCCAGTAGGAGGAAAAACTGTCCATTTGTCTGCTTTGCAGAAAGAAAAAAAAGGGTGGGGTCTTTGATGATGCATAACGACCCTGGTTAGTAGCCCTGGTTAGAGGTCTCTGTACCAAAGTGGAGAAAGGGTGAGCTCAGTGCTTGACTCTAAATGCACAAGACTGGCTCCTCCCTAATTTACTGAAGTCTGGGTGAATAAGAAGGGCTTGTTGGACAGTGCAAATGTCAGATGGAGCAGCTATCAGGTAAATGATACTCTCTTCCAATGCTCTTCTTGAATGCTATTATGGTCCACTGTAGGCAAAGGCTAACTGGCTACTCTAAATTGGGACAAAATGAAACTGCTATCGGGCTTGTACTTAGTCTCCTTAAGAGACACATTTAAATGCATTTATTTCCTGTGGCATATTAGCATTGCATTGGTAACATTGGACCATGTAGTGCCTGTAGAAGGCTGCAATTATTTTCATATCTATTAATAATGTCAGTGACTGTAGTTGTTGAAACCGGTGAATTCCTGACTGTCATAATCTTATGTAATGAGAACTACCCAACAGCTAGCCCTGAGTGGCCCACCCAGCCAAATCAGATTTTAAAACTGTGGAATATTTTAACAGGCAATGAGTGATGAGTCGAACTAACCATGAGAAGGTTACAAATGGTGTGAGGTGAAACCCAGGTGAAAATAGTTTTAGCAGTATTTGCAACGTTTTTGTTGCCTACAAAACAGAGTGATATGATGCTTGGAAAGATGCTGACTATGTAGAGAAGTGATGTAACTTGTTTTTGAAATAATTGGTGGGGAGTGTGAAAACATATTGGTATATCCAATTAGTTAAATAAAACATTTGAGGGATTTTATGCAACACACCCTTGAATGAGAGGAAATCTGCCCTTAAAGTTTATACTTAATGAAAAAGCATTTTATGCAACTGATCACTTAATCCCAGCACTAGTGGCCTAAATATAGCCAGCCTCTTTGTGGTTAATTATATAGTCATAAAACTCACAGATCACTGATTTATGTTTTTATTTGCATTTAAATTACTCTCCCAAGCTTTTTGGAATCGGGTTACGTTAGTGTATGATTTATCTATGTGTCATTTCAGCTGAATGTCAGCGGCAACAACTTGCTCAACATTTGCAAACTGGTCTTCAAAATAAGCCGGAGCCCAAGCAACGATATCCTGTTCCAGAACAGCTCCATTACAGGTGTACCTCCGTTACTGTGTAACCCGTTTATTCTCCTATCACTCATTAACCGCCTTTCACAGTCAGCTTATTGTGTGCTTTGTGGATCAGATTCCCTGCTCTGGCTTCTTCAGGGCGAGGATGTGGTAAGTAGTGGAGAGACCACTCTGTACTGTATGGGCTCTCTAAAGCTCCTGTCAGGAAACAGCACCCTCGCCAGGCAATTCCTGGATAAAGACTTCATCAGAGTGCTGATGGAGCTCGCACAGAAGCTTGTTCTATCCACCGAGCTTGATGGTTTAGCTAAAAATGATCAGACATCAATAAGACACAGCCAACATGTTATTGCAGGACATATACTGGTTCAGGTAGGTTTCATAAAGATGAAAGTACAGTTTCATTGTACCTTGTAACAACACATTCCTTAAAGCTTTGAATCTTGATGTGATTCATTGTGAAATTTGCACCCTTAAAATGAGCATTTCTCTAAAATGCTTTTGCACTGTTGTAATAATAAACATGTATTCCTGCATTTCAGGCTGGCAACACATTCCAAATAAAGTTGGGACAGTTAAGCATTTACCACATTGTAATGTTGACATTAATTTTCACTTAAAATGTGTTGGCACATAGGATACCAAGTGATTAACTGTTTCAGCTTTTTTGTCTCATTCTTCCTGCAAACACATAAAGGTTCATCTTCACCTTTTTGTTTCAAAATTCTCCACACGTTCTTTACTGGGTGTAAATAAGGACTGCAGGCAGGCCAGTCCAGTACCTGTATACTCCTCTTCCAGATCCATGCCTTTGTAATGTGTGCAGCAGGTGGTTTTGATTTGTCTTGTTGAAAAATACATGGACGTCCCTGAAAAGATGATGCCTTGATGATGCCAATACTCTATTATGATCTCAATGTACTTTGTCTTTATGCACTGAACTTCTTTGAATAATTTAATGATATTATGCACTGTAGAGGGAGGAACATGCAAATGCCCTCCAAAATTCTTGAGGTTCATTGTTGTGAAACATTTAATTCACTTTCCCAAACATTCATGGTCAAACTCAATCAAACCATGAGTATGATCACCTGTTTGGAAACACGTAATTATTCAGTGTTGCCATTTCGTTACTAGCCCTAAATTGAATGTTTTACAGGCTTGAAATGCCGGAATGTCTGCAATCAAATAAAAGAAACACTGCATTTGTTTTTTTGCATTTTATATACCAAACCAACTGTTACTGATTTCGGGTGGTAGAAGTTTCACAAACCCATGATTGCAGGTCAGTGTATTTTTAGCTAAATAATGTACGTATGTAGAGCCAATTCTGGGTCTGATGTAAAACAGAACATAGACTCTGAGGCATAATGATTTTTAACCTATAAGTCACCCGTACAGAACAGAAACATTTGTGGTTTGCATTGTAAACATGCTACGTTTCCTATGTTGCCCTTCAAGGGTTTGGCAGAGGAATGTGCAGTGAACCTCAACCATACATTTCGCTAACTCTTTCATTGCAAACAAAACCAGCGAAAATATGCCATTTTTTGGAAGGGTGTGGTTTGCTGGGCCTAATAAAGTTTTTTTGGTCATTGGCTCATTACCTAGGATTTTAGATGCATCTGGTAAGGCTTCCATTTATTTTCTATATTTTCTATGTTTCTTTTTCGTAAGCTTCGGACTAAAGTAAGGGTTATATAGGAGCAAGGGCCTTGCATTTTTAAGTTGGCCCCACAAAAAATCCTAATCTTGTGGTCAGGGTGATTTTGATAGTTGCCAGGTCTAATGTACGTAAGCAGACCTGCGTGGGCAGAGAAATTTATGAGGGGGATTCTGAAACTTCCATTCCTTAATCTTTTTTTAGGAAGATTACGGTCATATTTAACTAGTTCTTATGCAGTGCTTTAATCCCAGATTGGTAAATTAAGTAGAATTTTGGTTTTAGCAGAGCCAATAAATAACAAAATGGGTCAGAGAGGAACTGTCAGGCCCTCTCTAGACCCTTACAGAGGGTCTAAGATATTTAAAAATACAACCACAAATCAGCAAAGGTTGAGATGCAAAAATGCAAATAAAAATGCAATGTTACTTAAATTTATTTCTAAGTCTTTCTTTGAGGTACAATGGTTTATAATAATTTGCTCACATATTTGTTGACAAACTGGAGATCCTCTGGTCATCTTTGGTCATCTTTGGTCATCTCATTACAAACTCCGCCTTTCCAGGATGCTGTTTCCTATCTCATGACTAACCCTAAAATGCCTCTGTCCCAACTTTTTTGGAATGTTACAGGCCTAAAAAACAGAGATTGATTTTTATTAATCAGCAACAATAAATTGAGCAGGAAAATGTGAAGGGAAGCAAGTTTTTATTACTATAACTTGAACTTTTACTTTTTTCAGATTATTCTGATTTGGGTTTTTAACACATAATAAAATACACTCAGCGATTAGCTGTAATTTTTGTTATATACTCATAATTTGGCAAGTAAATCATTCATACCTGCCTATATCTTAAGACCATGAATAAAGTAGTATTTTGGCTGCTCCTGTCTGTAGAACGTTTGTGGATCCAGCTGTAATTTATCAGCAGACTTGGCAATGTTTTTTTATAAAAGGCCTATTTTACATGACCATACCAATCACATCTTCTAGCTTCCAATGGGTGGGCTTTATTATTATTCATGAGTTCATGAGTATTTAATGTCAAACACAGTTGTGGACAATTTTGTATTTGCAATTCTCGTCCGTATTCTTAATTTGGCATAGATTTTCAGTCTCAACTCTCCCTATTTATCCACTACAATGTACTGATTTATACAGTGGGTACGGAAAGTATTCAGACCCCTTTAAATTTTGTTTCTTTGTTTCATTGAAGACATTTGCTAGTTCATTTTATTTCTTATTAAAGTACACTCAGCACCCTATCTTTACATAAAAAACATAAATAAAAAAACTGAACTAACTCTTTGTTGTGACACTCATATGTAACTCAAATTCTGTTAATTTCCTTCTGAACCTCCTTGAGATGGTTTTACTCCTTCATTTAAGTCCATCTGTGTTTAATTAAACTGATCGGACTTGATTAGGAAAGGCACACACCTGTCTATATAACACCTCACAGCTCAAAGTGCATGTCAGAGCAAATGAGAATCATGAGGTCAAAGGAACTGCCCAAGGAGCTAAGAGACAGAATCTGTCTGAATACTTTCCATACGAATTGTATGTCCCAGTGGCTTTGTACCTATAGGACAATTTAGTGTCTCCAATTAACCTGACTTCAGGTTTTGGGACCTTAGGGGGAAACCGGAGCTCCCTGAGGAAACTCACGAATGTTTATTTAGTATGCGATTCCACAGAAGTAAAAGACCCTTGCTTCTGGGGCAGGACATCATTGTGGTAGAACATTAAAATGAACATTAAAATAAAAACACTGGTAAAATGTACACTAGTATGGGAGTCTACCATGTTTGTATTTGTGAGCAGTAAAGACAGCGGTGAAATAAAAACTCTTTTGGATATGTTCACAGATAGTTCACTGGATCAACTCTGATTATTTTGTTGTTCTTGTTTCTTGGCAGCTGACAGCATCTCTGCGAAACCTTGCTGACCTTCCTGAGTCCCGTCCTTCCTTTCTGGCCAACCATGTGTTCTCTACACTGTGTGAAGTTATGGATGATCATCAAGATGACCAAGACATCTGCCTCAATGTGGCCAGAATATTTAGGTAAGGGGCTGTTTTTTCTCAATCAGAATTCTCAGTAGAACTTTAACAATCATCTGAAAAGAAAATTCTTGGGATTGGGTGTGCAAACCCAGCCAAGCTCTAAGTGATTTAACAGACTCTGTTTTTTGGGTTGTGGACATTGGCCACACCACTTTGGGATGGGCTGGAAAGACTTTTTGTATTTTTTATAGTCATTTGGCAAATGAAATGTTTATGTAAAGTAGATTTTTGCATATTATTGCCAGAGAGGGAATCTGTAAGTCTGGATTGGATGGCTGCTGCAGTGGAGGTAGTCGAATATGATTGACTAATGCAGTCTCTGTTATGCAGCCACAGTTGGGCCCTTGAGCATGACCATTTACCCTTGTCTTCTTCCAAGGCACATACACTCTGCACTCTGATCCCAGATTCCAAACATACTAGGATATGTGGGGAAAAAATCATTGTGCTGGACACCTGTATAAGTATATGGAAAACCTCATAATATTCACAGAGCTTTTGTACCAAGAGTGTCCGCGAATTGTGAACAACCATGAATTTTGGATGTGATCAACAATTCCTATGCATGCCTATTTTGCCTAATTAACACCCCCAAAGTGCCTCCAAACCACTTTAATTCCAAAGTCAGCTTAATGCATTTCCCTAACAAAAAGAATGTAAAGCACTGCTAGAATGTAAAATACCAATGTTAAATTATTTGTACTGTAATTCTTTCAAGCACATTTTCTTTGGTACAGTTAGGTTAAATACAGTAATAATTAAATGTGATAAAAATACAGTAAAATGTACAGGTACTGATGAATGATATTGATTGAAGAAGATGATAATGACCATAATGACTGGTAAACTTTATGATGCTTGAATGCCGAAGATGCATCACTGGGCAGCAGTCAATCAGCAGCAAAGAGAGGTTCTAACTTCCCCTTTGTAACACGGGTATCCAAAGTTGAGTTCTCCTTTGCTGTTGCTTTCATATGGAAATTTAGCTGAATTTATGTTAATTTTTAAAATTACATTTGTATACATTTGTATATTCAATTATATTGTTCTTACTTATTTAGCATTAATAGGCGAACATTTATATATTGCCACAAAAAAATTCATAAAAAATTGTGGAGGGTTTACACAAACTATTAGTAGTTAGGTTCTAAGGAAAAATCATTGGGAAATTTGGAACGTGTCTGAAATACGAGTTCAGCAAACCACAATATACAATTCAACTGTGTAATGCTCCATCCTAGATGCCACTGAGCCCATAGAAGTCGACACCACTTCTAGGGGTGGATAAAGTTGTAAGCGGCCCTCACCCATGTGGTTCTATCAGCTATTGTTGAGTGGCGGCTCTTGATGCAGTGTTGTCTGTGGGATTGAAGATCACATGTGTTCAGCTTAAGCTGAAAGAGTTTAGTTCTCCTACGTAGAAAGACAAGAGAGATCTGTGATTTTCATCATAGGTACACTTCAACTATGAGAGACAAAATGAAAAACTAAAATCCAGGAAATGTTATTGTAAGATTATGTGCTAATTGTGGCTAAAATTAAGCATTGGTCAATAACAAAAGTTCATCTCAATACTTTGTAACATAACATTTTCTGTGAATGACAGAAATCCTGTCAGTCTTCACCAGGTTTGCACACACTGTAGCTGGTATTTTGGCACAGAATTTCAACTCCCTCCACAAATTTGGGGTTGAAATCTGAAGACTGGCTAGGCCACTCCAGGACCTTGAAATGCTTTTTACATATCCTCTCCTTTGTTGTTTGGGATCATCTCATACTGGAAGACCCAGCCCCATTCCATCTTCAATGCTTGTACAATCAGTGGCTGACTAAATACTTTTTTGCCACTTTCTTGGACTCAGATATAGTTTGCTCAAACATGAGCGTAAGTTTTCTGAACATTTTATATGTATTTACATTTGCTTATAGGACCAATTGCAAAGTCAGCTCAAGTTATTTTAGTCCCCGCAAGAAGACATGATGGTTATTGCAAACACAGACATTCAAATGTCTGTTTATTTGCATCTCTGTAAGCAAGACTATAACCCCCTAGACCCAAAGTTGCAGTTTGTTAAATTTGATCGGGCAGAACTCACAGAGAACCCTGACCTTAATCTCATCCAGTAACATCAGATGAATGTTAATGCTCACTGCAAGCCTGGCCTTGCCAGCCAGTATCAGTCCCCAACCTCACCCGGCTCCAGCATACCATGTCAGTCTCATGTGTTGTATTTCCAGCAAGCTGTCTTCATACGCCGAGTGCTGCTATGTGGTAGCTGAGACGTCAAACTGCTATCGAATATTTTTAGCATTGTTGAGCAAACACAGCAGGAAACAGGTGAGTCCAACCCAAACATATGCTCTGTATACTAAACACTATCCTACACACACATTTGTATCTACAATGTCATTGAGTGCACAGTAACGCATGAAGATACATGAAGCAGCCAGAATTCGAATAAGAATCGGAGCTAGGCATGTATAAATGCGTCTATAAAGCATGTATGGTAAAGTTTGTTTTGAGATACAATGTACATGGAACAGTGGTCTTAACCAAGGTTAGAAAAGAAAACCCAAATGGTTACTTTTTTTGTCCAGATCTGTCAAGTTTTGTTTTAGACAAAAATACACAATCACTTTCTTTTACTTTCTTTTAGCTTGTCTCTTATCTATTTAATATTTATTTATCTATCTGTCTATTCATCGATGACTTTCATGTAGCTTCTAAAACATAAAAAAACATTCAATTTGACTATGTGCTAATTACATACAATGTCATGGTTTGAGTTGGCTTGGTGGGTATATGAGGTGTAGCAGTCATTCTCAACTGATTTTGAGAATCCATCCTTGCTGATTACATATACTCAAACATGCTGATTGTTTTCCCTGGTGTGGATGGTTCTTCCAGTAAGACATTGTGACATGTTAGAAATGTCCCACATTGGCTGGAAAACCTAAACAAGAGTTACATGTGGGACCACCTTGATTGTTGTGTTCGCTCTATGGATCAGGATCGAGACCTTGCCCGGGTAGATTCATGCGGGTATGGACAGAATCAGGAAGTGCACTAACTGTTTCACTAGCATTAGCATCACGCCTCATGAGAACACAGCTCAATGTAGAGTCAAACAGTTCCTATCTATATGAAAACAACTAAATGGTAAGGAAGTCACATTTCATGAGTTGGCTGAGGAAAGCAATCTCAATCAATTTGGATGTAAATCCATTCTTGCAAATTAAGTACAATCACATTCTCTTTGTCTTCCCTGGGGTGAATGGAATCTTCCAGAAAAACTGTGAATTATTGTAATTGGTAGAAAGAGCATGACCAAGACTTAGCAAGTACTACCCTGACCCCCTAAATCTCTAGACTTTCACCCAATTGAGTATTTGTGAGGCCACTTTGACGCAGGCAGCATGGCTCCAAAGACCTGGGACTACACCACTACATTAAAAGCCATATATTCATATATGTGTGCACATAATTCCCAGTTCTAAAAGGTTTACATTGATTTAAATAATTACAATATGTCCCTTTATTTATGACTCTCTGCAGGATCTGGTGGTGCGTCTTCTGTTTACTTTAGGGAACCTAGCAGCCAGAAGTAATGAGGCCAGAGAGAGAATGTATGAGCATGAGGGTGCTCTAGATTGTCTCCTAGATCTTTTTCAGATCTACATACATGGCATCAAAGATCCTCTGGACTCCCAGGAACAACCCCAGTCAGGAGAAGACGTTCTGATAAAGCTTATTAGGGTTTTGGCCAACCTGTCCATTCATCCGACGGTAGGCGTGGCACTGGCGGCCAGTTCACAGTGTGTGGAACTGTTACTGAAAGTGATGGGTGAGTCAATAATGTACACTAATGATGCATTTGTGGTGTTTGAATGTGACAATTAAAAATCTTCAATAGTATTTGTCATAATGAAGGGCAATTTTAAGAGTGTCTTTAGATAAAACTCTTCTGATAAGCTGGTTTATCCAGTTCCTGACCTGCAAGAGCTGTGTAAATGTTTAGAAGCAACAACTTACAGAATGGAACTGCTTTGTGTTAGTGTGTGAGAGAATACTTTTTATCTACTCCTGTTAGGTGTCGCCACATTGGAACAGGGTCCACTTTATTGATTTGGCTTGTTATTTTATGGCAGATGCCTTTCCTGAAATAATCTATCTCTGGTTTTAATAATATTTATCCAGGTTTGGGGCAGGCAGTAAATGCACTGGTTTGTGCATCTTAGTAACTAGGGTGGTGCCCAGCCTACTGAACTCGGGGAGTTCAGAAAATCCTGCTGCTCTCTGTGTGAGCTGTTGAATTGTGTACAAATTGAAAAATTAATTTTGCCAGCTTTTTGGTTAGTGGAAGCTGACATACGAAAGGTGTACTTAGTAACTCATTTTCTTCTGGAAGCAATTTAAGATGAATAAATATATGTAAAATACTTTTCTATGGACTGGAGTTTATAATGCTTAGGTTTGCAATTTTCACTAACAGGTCTTGCATATTGTAGTGATGGGCTATAAGAGGGGCGTACACTAGTAATGTATTGATACACTCTATCCACAATGTGATAAAAACTGTCTTTGAGCTTATAATTTATGTATCTAAATAAAAAATGCATTTTATTAAAACAACTAATTCCACATTATAAAAATACTGATGGAATGTCAAACCCATCCCGGGTGTTACTGTGTGCCTTGTCAAGTCAAGTCAATTTATTTGTATAGACATTGTCACAAAGCAGCTTTACAGAGTTTAGGACAACAAGACCAAGACCAATTTAAATAAATGAATAATATGGAAAATCCTGTACCTGGCAAACTGGCTGTTCTAAATAATTTTTAGCTGTATTGTAGTGCATTATGAAATCTACAGTAAACACACAAGCAGAGATCATGTTTAAAAAGAAAAACAAGACAGGGTTGGTCAAGACAAGATTTACCAACACATGACTTAAGCTAAATGTTCTGCTCATTGCTAAAACTGAACAAACAAACAATGCTACACACATGAAACGTGAAGCCTGTGTTCATCTGCCACAAGACAAGAACATAGAATCACCAAATTAGAAAACTAATGTCACAACCAACAAATCAAAACCATTTAAACCACTATAACATGTGCAAGAAAACAATAATAATCTTCCCTGAAAGATCTACTGCTGTGGATAATTAGCCCCATGAACCTATCTTTCATTCACCAAGGGCAAATATGTTTTTTCAGACAGTCACACCAGTGATCCAATTTTTAGTCTGTTAAATGGAGGTTCCACTGTAGATTCTAGTAGCAGTTTGTTTATTTATTACTAAATGTCTACTAAAAGTCAGTTACAACTGAAGCTAGTGGCCAACTTCAAATGATGCTGATGGTTTTGGCTGCGTCAGGCTATTTATATTTAATGTATTAAAGGTCACTTTTACTAGATCAGTGCTTTCTTATGTGCATCTATGTGAACAGCTACAAACAAAACCGCCAATAACAAGAAGTGGCAAGCAGGACTGCTGTCACTACTCAGAAAGATCGTTCCTTCTTGAAATATTTCTCTGATATGCAGGCGAATAGCTTTTGTGGATTGTAGTTGATAAACACCGGCCGCTTGAGCTCGCATGTGAACAATACACAGGCTATTATCATTTCCTGTTCTGATAGTTTTTTTAATCAGCAGTTTTAGTTTTACTTCCTTTTTTTCTTGCATAAGCACAAATTCAGACATAAAGTTCAAATATATCATGGCAGTTTTGGGTGACTAAGTAGAACAGATTCTATTTATTTTATTTTAACAATTTTTGCTAATGGCATTAAAATGCATGGCACAGGAAGTTGACCTTGTTTTCTGGGTTTCTAGTGCTTAGAGGTGCCAAGAGGTGGACACACACACACATGCAGAGAGCATGTTTTAAAAAGATTAAGAATAACACAGGTTTGAACAGACGAGACACCTCAACACATGACTTAAGCTAAATGCTAAGCTAACATCTGAACTAAACCTACATGAGTAATACTGAAGCCAAAATAAATGATATACTTATGCTAATCGATAAACATATGAAACATAAAACCTTTGCTAACGCTAAACATGAACTAAACTACTAAAAGACAAGGACACAAAACTTCTGAGCAAGCACAAGAGTATCACCAACAAAGGCATTTAAACCAAACCATGAGTCAAAAAGTCAACATCACAACAAAATAGTCTCCCAGAAAGATCCGCAGGTACACCTCTAAATGCCCTGTGTATTACCTGCAATGAGGAACAGCTGTGGATCTTTAGCTTCATTGACCATGGTCAATTGAGTATCTTGACTTAACCTGACTGAATGTCCTTCACCTGTGGAAGGAAACCAGAGCTCCCTGAGAAAATCTACGCAGATGGGGGAAAATGCTAACCACACAGAAAAGACCCAGACTGATCCATCTGTGAAGGAGCCGGGCTTTTTTGATATGAGGCAACAGTGCTAAAGACTCAGCCTAAATTGTCAAAAAAGATTTGCACTATTTGAATCACTGCTGTATGCTTCCATTTTCTACTGTATCAATTGATTTGAAATTTAATTTGCAATAGGGATTATACAGGATATCTCATACAATCAGAAACATACTATCTTCCACTGATCTTCATGCTATAGGTGGGTTTGCATGAGCCAGCAAGATACTTGCTTCTGTTTATTCGATATCCTGTCTTGTTTTCAATTGCAAGCAAACCTTGTGAACAGAACTACCGATAACAGAAAGCAGCTAATACCTCTGATGTCATTTCCCAGAGCCTGCTTTGGTAAACATGCGCTTCTGTTCTTTACATAGTTTCCGAGATAAAGAGGAGAAACCCTTCTGTGGTTTTAAGTTTAAACCGAAAGCCACTTTCAGTCCTGCATGAGAGGCTTTGAGCTTTAGGTAAGGTGAAGGTGAATATTTTCATTTGAAAGTAAAAGAAGAGCCACCGTTTATGCTTTACATTATTATTTCTGTATTGAATTACAACCTCAGTCAGTAACGGCACACATTTATATGTAGCTTATAATTATGTAGAATAAAGAAGAAGTAGTATAAGAAGAAGAATGTAATAGATCTGAAAATATACAGCAATTATGTTATTAGGTACACCAACAGTGATCAGGCATAACATTATGACCACCTTCTAATATTCTGTTCTGTTCTGTTCATCATCTTTAATAACTTATCCTAATCAGGGTTGGGGAGGGGTGCTGGAGTCTATCCCAGCTCTTCAATGGGTAACACCCTGGATGGGGCGCCAGTCCATCGCAGGTATTTACAAGACAATTCAGTGTCTCCAATCAACCTGATAGCATGTCTTTGGACTGTGGGAGGAAACCCATGCGGACACTGGGAGAACATACAAACTCCACGCAAAAAGGACCTACAACGCCCCAGCCAGGGATCGAACCCAGGACTTTCTTGGTGTGAGGAGACAGTGCTTCCCACCAAGCCACCGTGCCACTCCCTTTCTAATGTTGTGGTATTCATTTGATGCCAAAACAGCCCTGCTATAGCAATGCAGAAATTCATTTCAATTCTCAACATTTAGCAGATTACAGTAAACAGTCTGAGCAATGGAGAGTTAAGGGCCTTGCTCAAGTGCCCAGAAACAGCCATCTAGCAATGGTAGGTCTTGAACCAGCATCCCTTCATAAACTTTCTATCAGAACCAGCATTATATTCATCAGCAATTCACTTCTCCCACATACATCAATGAACCTTACGTTTAACACTGTTCCTTTCCTGAACCACTTTTAATAGATTCTGACAACTGCAGAATGGAAACACCCCACAAGAGCTGCATTTTTTAAGATGCTCTGATCCAGTTGTCGTCAGAATTACTGCTCCTCATATAGACTTTTAGGATGAAATATTCACTTGCTGCCTAATATATCCAAATTTCTAACAAGTGCCATGATGGAGAGTGTTATACTTCATCAGTGGTCATAATGTTATGCCAGATCAGAGCATATCCTATAACAGATGTATGACCAAATTACATGTACAGTGTTGTCCAAAAGTATTGGCACCCCTGCAATTCTGTCAGATAATACTCAATTTCTTCCAGAAAATGATTGCATTCACAAATGCTTTGGTATTAATATCTTCATTTATTTTGCTTGCAATGAAAAAAACACAAAAGAGAATGGAAAAAAAAGTCAAATCAATTATCATTTTACACAAAACTCCAAAAATGGGCCGGACAAAAGTATTGGCAC
>JAYDZF010000005.1:6881664-6893638 GCA_034509105.1 Microcambeva barbata
ATTGGTAGATCCTTCAAATCATCACAAGCCTTTATTTGTCATTACACACGTACAGGTGTACAGTACAATGAAAAATTCTTTCTTCACGTATGCCAGCTTTGGAAGCCGGGGTCGGAGCGCGGGGTCGGCCATCATACAGCGCCCCTGGAGCAGTGAGGGTTAAGGGTCTTGCTCAAGGACCCAACAGTGGCGGCCTAGCAAAGCCGGGATTTGAACCGCCAATCTCTGGTTGATAGTCCAAAGCTCTACCCACTAGGCTACCACCGTCCAAAAGGCTTACAGCACTCAGTATTCCCAGGCGGTCTCCCATCCAAGGACTGACTGAGCCCAACCCTGCTTAGCTTCTGAGATCAGACGAGATTAAGCATTCTCAGGGTGGTTTGGCCATAAGCAACAGGTTGGCCATTCCTCAACAGGTCTCGCCTGTTGAGGAATTTCATTGGTGGAGAGAACTTATGAACAGTAATAATTAATTCAGTGGTTCAGTGTGGCTGATGGCCAAAATTGTGGAAACACCTAGCATTTTCAATATTTGTTATCAAAGCTTGCACGTTAACAAGTTCTCAAATCACACTTTGATGTTTGTTAAGCAAATTCATTTTTAAAAGTGAAACATGTAGTTTATTGTACTTTAATGGTACACATGTACATTTGTTCCCGACTTGATGTGACAACCCATGATAATGTTGCTTTGCATATAGTCTTATTGAATCCGAACTGTGAACAACACTTTGTTTCTCAGCACACCAGTTTGTTTTGGCCCTGCTGGACTCCAAGAACCCTGAGGTGTGCTTCTCGGCATGTGGAGTCCTCATGAACCTTGCAGCAGATCCAGAGAACCGAACCGCATTGAATCAGGAGGGAGCCATAAATAAGTAATCCTCCTTTAAACTGCAGGAGATTATATTTTTGTTATTTCCTACTTATTATAACTTTTTATAATTATTATTCCATGGTACAGGTTGATTGAGTGTCTGCAGGACTTTGGACCTAAGGACTGGCTTCTGGCTTCTGTGGTTTGTCAGACACTGTGGAACTGTATGGAGGACGGAGAGAAGCAGTATTCACAAGAGCTTCTGGACATACTTTCACTATTTTCAGGTGTGGCATGGGGGGTAAGGTTAAATAGCATAGCATGTCTGTGTAGATGACCAACACTTCGACAACTACCAGAGATTTGGATATATCACTAAGCTGACAGAGCCCACTACTAAAGATGCTAATGTAAATGTTTTTAAGAACATTATTCCTATCAAATTGTATTATTTAAATATATACTTTTATTTACAGATCACAAGGCTTTGCAGTGGCCATCTGACAATGAAATCAAAGCATATCAGGAGGCATGCTGGGAGTTTGAGTTTTTACCAGTCACACAGAGGCTATTGAATCGCCTTAAAAGCCATAAAAGTTTACTGGATCTGAATAGTGAGCTTTCCTGACCCATCACTGTGAAGAGTAGGAAAGAAATAATGCTGGGTATTTGCTGCACTACAATGTTTACACAATTCTATATTATGGTTTAATTTTAAGTCTAACAGGAACAAGTTTCTTGAACTGCGAGATCTTCCATAAAAATGTAGAATAATATCATTGCTTTGTCTTCTTCTATTGCTTTTTATTAAATTATGATTATATGATGATATTTAAGACTTATATGATTCTTAAGTCTAGAGCACATTCATAAGTTTCGTTCACCAGTCTTTTGGTCTGTACTGGTGTGTTAGCAAAATATCCCACTACTCCACTGATAATTTATGGCTGTTACCATCTATGACAATGTATGATGCATATTTCATCTAAACAGCATGTGTGAGGTGAGGAACATTCAACCAGAAGGTAATCAATAGGGTTAGGTCCAGGCGTTGTGCAGGCCACTTGATTTCCTCCAGATGTAATCGTCTTCCCATGTCTGAGCAGTATTACAACCATGTTGAAGAGAGAGAGTCCTTCCCCAGACACATTGAACTGACTGTGTATCATTTCAATCATTTATTTTTATACGTGTCCGGGCCAAAACACCAGCCCTCTTTTAAATATCACATAAAAATTCAACATCAAGTTTTGATTCAATATGTGAATGCTTTATTAAACAGACTACAAAAAACACAAAACAGACAAGTTAGAAAAAAAAACAGAAAATCAGACAAGTTAGAATCTCATTTTACAGTTATAGCACAATTTGTATAACCCTACCCACCCCCAAAAATGTTAACACTCCACTTAGCTTAACAAGAACACTTCACTGTACCAGACTACAGATCTGTCAACTCTATACATTCAGGATTAATAATCATGTATTAGTGATAATCATCAGTAACAGCATAATAAGGTTCTTTCGACATTATAAAAAATTAAAAAGCAAAGCTTCACTTGACAAATGCAGCACCCTGGTGTAGGTGATGGGAAGGGAAAGTAACAAGGTGATTCGTTTGATCCTTTTGTGGGCTGGACTGCATAGTAGGGACTAGGAGCATTATTGTGATGTCTTCAATGAGTGAGCTGTTCTGTGCTTGGTGTTGGGTCAGTGAAACTGTGATATGAGAAATGCTAAATTTAGTTCCAGGATCAGTTTCTAGGTTTTTTTTACGATTGACACAACGGAGTTGTTAGCATGATGACACGTGTCAAAGCAAAATATGTCCTCAAATGATGGGTAAAAATTCTGGTCATTCTGTTAGTCTAGTTTCCTTGTACCTCTCAGAAGTCTGATTTTGTTCCTAATTTCCTCTGTATATTGAAACAGTGTGTGAATGCCGTCCTGGACCCAACACCACCCTGACCAGGATAAAACTGTAAAAAATCTGAAGCTCTACATATGCAGGTCGAAATATAAAATAAAATATAAAATAAAACTCTGTGCATTCGTTAATCTTGCTGTGATAGTCTTAGAGCAATGGTCCCCAACCAGCACAAGCCGGTTGGTCATTTATTATTACCAGGCTGCAGTGAAAGAATTAATATGTAGAGATCACTATGAAAGAAATATTTTCAATGCCATTGTGGTGTTATTGTCTCCAATCAACACTTGGTGGGAGCAGCATGTTGTTGCTGCGTAGTGGAAAATGGTAGAGAAGTTTAAATCTATAGTTGTCACGATTTGCTATCGACTATGATGCTATGATGCCATCACACAAAAAAATCCAGAAAAAAAAGAAAAGTAAATGATGATACAAACTTTTTATTATTTACTTGTTTATTTTTGGTCAAAGATTTTCTTATAAAAAGTTTTAAACAAAAACTTGCTTAACATCCTTTTCTGAAAGAAAAAGTACCATCCCTCTTTTTTTCCTTCATTTTCAGCTTTTCCAACAGAAACACAAAACGTCCTTGATTAGTTTAAGTAAACACGGAGCAGAGACCAACAAACTTGGGCTTGAAATATACAGAAAAGCAGCTCGAGAACCAGGAAATACAAAAGCTGTGTTAAAGCTTGGCTTTTAGTCTGTGCCAAGCTTTTGGGATGAAATCCTGCTCATCAAAGAACAATTTAATATTAAAGGATACATAACAAGAGGTATGTTATCAAATTGACAATACTTATATTGACAATACGAACCTAAAAAAAGTAAGATGACCGTATGGAGGGAAGATGGTAAGGGGTTTGGGGAAAGGTCAGAAGTGGGTTCAGAGCAACAGGAAGCACGTCACAGTAGGAAGACTGCTTTTTATCCTTAAAAGTCCTTTAAAACATAATAAAAGAAATGGTCACAAACTTTAAACGGCTACATTAGGGCTGAAGGATATTTTGATATCACAGAAAAAGTGCCTTGATATTCTATGCCTAAAATACCAAAAAAAGTATTTTTATAGAATTTTCATAACACACATTGGTAATTCGAGAAGTGTTAACATACAGTAAACCAAAACAGGGCTCAGACTGCTTTTTCTGTTGAATCTCTCTCTTCATTTCACACTGTCGCATTCATTCGTTCATTCACACGTCTCACTCCTTTACCTCCCGTCTGATCAGTTAGCTTATAATATGAGTAATAGTTTGGGTGTTGAGAAAAAGCAGCAATAACAGACAGCACCTCTTGTGTTGCGCTCCAGTGCTGAGTGTGACCAGGCACAAACTTTCATGTAGCTTCACTAATGCACTCGTCCGTGGTCATCCCCGCGACGTAAAAAAAAAAAAGTAAGGGTAGAAAAGGCATAGTAGTGCACTTCGTCTACACCCATATTGTGGAGTCCTCGGAATTGGACTTGAGATGCAGCACGACTCATGAAGAATTAGAAAAACACTACTGGGAGAACTCGCTCCCCAGTAAGCTCGCAGTCTCAGGCTGGGATTGCAAACATGCCCCCTGCTGGTGGGCTTTGGCACAGCAGGCCAAACTACATTTTTCAGTCCTATCCAGTGGGGTCAAACGACTTCTTGATTGATCCCACATCAGTTCTGATAGTTTGTTTTCTTCTTTTTTTATTGTTGTTTTAACTTTTTATTGAAGTGTCCCACAAAAAAGCAACAACAAGGACAGTGAAAAAAACAAGAGAACTAGTCACTTCATGTCATGTAGCGAGTGATGGCTCTCAGAGCATAGAGCAGTTCTGCTTGCATTCGCGCTTCCATAAGAAGCAAATTAACATGGACCTGGAGGAGACGGAGACACAAAAAGACCAAGAGTTATAAAATTGAAACAGTCTAAGAACGTAGTAGACCATAAGTGACCAACAGTCCGGTGCTGTGTTCAGATTTAATCCCTATCCCACCAATCATCCATTCAACCATCATCTATCCAACCAATCATCCATCCAACCTTTTTTGTGAATGTGAATCCTTATAGCAGCTTTAGTTAGGGGTCTCCACTGCAAATCATGATCTGCATCATTGACTTGGCATAGTTTTTTTTTACACCAGATGCCCTCCTTAATGCAACCCTCCCTATTTATCCAGGCTTCAGACCGACACCACGATGCACTTATTTGGCTAGGGAGTTTAGACTTGGTACACCTATATTCTTTGTTTTTTTTAAACCTTTTAAATCTGTTTACATCACCAGATCACTCACCTTTTCAGAGTGTTGAAACTGCCTCCAGAAACTCTCGTACATCCTCTTGGTTGTTTTCTCTGGGCCGCACACCATAGTCTTGATATAAACTTTAAAGCTGCAGTCCAGCAGCTCGTTGATCTCGCCGTAATCGTAGTCGTCATACCTGCCGAATCATTCGCACAGACAGGAACATGTTAGCACACTCAACATCAGACGAGAATGTCTAAAAAGCGTGATGTGTGTTCTTCAGCTGACCTGATGCCGAACATGCAGTGAATGTAATTCCAGATGGCTCTGCGGAGCATGGAGGTGTCTACGCCCTCATGTGTGGCCATGGTGTTGTAGGTCAGATTGTATGCGATCTGGAACTTTTCGTCCAGCAGCTGGCCGACGTCTGGGTACAGCCGGTTCACCAGGGAGTAGCCGTGGTCCTCCCAGCTGTAGTCCTGACAACGACACGGAGCCTCACAGATCAGTCCACTTCTCATATCATTAAAGTTAAATGTAAAATAACATTCCATTCCTCCTCGCTTACCTGTGCTCTAAACGTGGGCACATGTTCTCCTCGTCTGGAAAAGTCTTGATAGCCGTAGCTTGGGTCCTCAAAGCGCCTTGAGACGTTTCTGGTGGGCACACACTCCTCGTCTTCTGTGGCAAGAATGTAAAATAGTCTGAATGTAATTACTGCCTTTTATTTTTCACCGGTAAAAGGCAGAGGAAAGTCAGGAATAGCAATGCTTTTGTTTCCTGTCTGTCTTAAGATTGCTTTATCTTGGTCAGGTGGGCCTAGCATCCCCGAAATCCTTTTTACTGCTCTTGTATTTTTAAAGCTCATCACAACATCTGAATAGCTGATTTGGCTTTTTATGGCAGTTGCCACACCTAATGTAACCAGACTTTAATCCAGGTTACACTGGATGCAAAGAATGTCCCTGTCTTCTTGACAATTACTGTCACTGGCAATTATTGCTCACCAGACTGAGAAAT
The DNA here is from genome assembly GCA_034509105.1 of Microcambeva barbata. Lineage (NCBI taxonomy): Eukaryota > Metazoa > Chordata > Actinopteri > Siluriformes > Trichomycteridae > Microcambeva > Microcambeva barbata. The sequence continues at coordinate 6,887,646 of JAYDZF010000005.1, forward strand.
GAATGAATGAAATGCCTGTTATGTTTGTTATACTAATCTAAAGATCGTCTTTGTATTTGCATACTTGCATTGCTCTTTGTCAACCTTAATACTATTACTAACATTAATATTACTTTACTTTTAATTTACTGCAGCACCACTCAGGAACACCTCTGGAATGCTTCCTTTTATTTATATTGATTATTTTGGTCCCGAATTCAGTTTTGTGGAGCCTCTGCCAATCCTCAAGGCCCACAGCACAGCTGGGGATTTATACCCTGAACCCCAGCATTAGGGGGCTAGTGTACATACTCAGTGTAAGCTGCCAACTGGCAAGTTTTCTAGTTAAGCATGTTATAATGGTGGCACCGTGAGAAGGTCCTGGGTTCCATCCTCAGGTGGGGAGGTCCAGGTCTTTTCTGTGTAAAGTTTCCATGTTCTCTTGTTTCGCTCTGGTTTCCTCTGACAGTCCGAAAACTAGCAGTTAGGATGCCTAAAGTGGTGCGTCGTAGTGTAGGTCCAAAGCCCGGGTAAATAGGGAGGGTTGTGTGAGGAAAGGCAGTCAATTGTGTACATACTAGATTACCTAGTTTATGTTAGTGATAGCTCTTACCTGCTGTGGTTACAAGCATGCTCTCTGTCTTCTCCCTCTCGAAACGTGTGGTCATCTCTTCCTGACTGGCCTCTTCTTCATCGCGACATTCCTGCAGTTGCTTCATTCTCTCCATCAGCACTTCGACCTCACCGGCTTCCTCTGTGTCCTTCAAAAACACAGACGTGCTTCAGTTTCGCTGCACTTGTATCGACGTAAATTTCTGTATGCATAAGACACCACGCTTGCTCTCACCTGGTGATTTCTCACCATGTCATCCAGAGAACCGTTGCCGTTGGCGATATCGCACACACAGTAGCCGCTGAGCGAGGGGGGTCTGTATGTGTGTCCGCCTTCTGCGTGGATGTCTGGTGTGATCCCGCAGCCGAAGGTGAACGATGCCAGTGAATGGTAGTGTGTGAGTAGCACCACGGCGTGGATCAGCTCGGCCAAAGACCAGCTGTGCTCCTCTGCCTTCAGTAGATTCTGCCAAATCGACAAAATGTCCATCAGACAGAGGTGGTAGCTGATTTAATATATATATATAGTTACTAACAGAAAGCCAGTGAATTTATAAGCCACATTTTGCATCTCTAATGATGTATCTACCTGTTTTTTTAAGAAAAGACAAAAAGAAAGGCTGTATGTTTTCTAATACCCGACTCAAAAGTAATGAATTTTAAGTTTGCTGATAGCATAAACCTGGCTGTTCATCACGATAAATAATATATGAACATAAAACCATACTAACAGAGCTACTGTGTTATGTGACTGATTATAGCTGCTAACAGCTGCAGTACTCAGCCCTTTTAAAGAACCACAGTGGCCATCAAAACATCGCACTGAGGTCATTGCTGTTGCGAAACTGGTGTGGGTGGAAGAGAAAGCTGGACACTCTTTGCTGGTGTGTAATGTCATACCTCAATGTGTGTTTTTGTGAGCAGCCATGGCCGGTGAGCCAAGATCTTGTTGAGCTCTCCCAGTGCTTTCAACTTCTGCGGTGCTTCTTCTAGTCCGTTAAGCCACTTTGGGTCTCCGCCGACTTGCAGAAAGTCATTCACGTGCAGGTTGACCAAGTATGAACACTGGTGCCTGGCTGCAGCCTGGACAGCATGGATGAATGGACAGGTTTAGTCTTTCTGCACAAAACTTTAAAGAAAATTAACATGTGAATGCATTGAATAAACGGAGTGCTCTTACCATTATTCCTATGTAATGCCTGTAATGACGTGATAAGGGTCCGTCCATCTGAAGCAGGTAATGCTGCGTCCGCAAGAAGCAGTCGAGGTACTGAGGATGGAAGCCCATCACCAGGCAGATGTTGTCTAGACGGCCGAGGGAAAAAGCATCTTCGAATATGGACTGTGTTCTAGTATCCAGTTTGCTGACTTTAAGGATCTGGAACAAAAGGAACAGATTTGGTCCTGTTTAATTTGAGAACTAGAATGACATTGCTAATCTATTAAAGCTGATTGAAGATTATCCAAGAGCATGAAGAAATAACCAGGAGAAAAGAACAAATGAACATAATGTTTTGGATGTCATCTGAAGTATAATAAAAATAAATTGATAAATACAAGCATGAAACTTTCCACCATCTTAAAATAAAAAGGACTGAGTATGAGGTAACATATTTCATTATTAAAGTCTCCAAACACACATTGTGGAAGATACCTTTAATGTATTAAATTTGACTATACCAACAAAACCAACAGGAAAGATTTTAGTATACAAATGTAAATAAAATGTCAAATTGCTCACCTCTTTCTCTGGGATGAATACACTTGGTCCGTTTCCAAGCGGCCTGGGAATTCGCACACCCATGTCCTGCAATAACAGGTCCCATTAATTAAGGCATTTTGCAAAGATGCCCCTGGGAGAAACTCTAACTGGCACAGAGGTTTACTCTAAAAAAATCGAGTAAAGTGTTTCTGGCTATGTGCCTGGAGAACCCTCGAAAACATCCTTCCTCAGATCAAATCTAGCCAACCCCCACTGGCCCCGAGAGGAACTTAATTTATGAAAAGAGCATTTTGAAGAGCTGTTGTGACCACTAGAACGGTATAAAACAATTTTTAATGTTCATGAACTGTAAACACATCCTACATGTAAAAGATCTCTTTCACCCAATGACTTTGTGGTAATGAACAAAGGAACCAGATTAAACAGGATCGATGTCACCAAGTACTTCAAGCTAACCAATTTTGTCTGCAGGCTGATGAGTTACAATGGTTTTTTTCTTGTTATTGCCACATTCCAATTATTCTAATTCTTATTCATCCAATAGCACACAACACATAAAATGAATGACTAATCAGCACAGCTGATTTGGAGAACATTCTGGTATTTAGTAATAACACATTTATAACAAGTAATTAGCTTATGACATCAACCTAGGACTAATGTTTACATAATTTCTGTAGATAAGGAACAAGCTAGCTCATTATGTTCCATATCAAGCCTCGAGCACCTCTGCTAAGGATAAAATAAGCAAATGAATACCTCTAAAACTAAGTTTTATATTGGGAGTGATTTAAATCAGACTTGTGTCTAGGAATTTCGAAACAATTAATCAACAAAGAAATATGCAGCTGCAGCCGACTGATTCAATTCAACTTTTCACAGAAAAATCAGATTGGTTTGCAAACATGAAGAAATTTGAAATGATACAATAATATGGCTAAAGAAACAACATACCATTGTACTTTGACCTAAAAATGTCAAATAAATAAATAAACATGCACTTCTAGAGCTTGTTTGCATAAAACATATTGGCCATGCATTCATTATGTGCATTTTGCAGCATTGATTATTTAATTCTACAGTAATTGTTTTAATTAATAAAGGGGGGACTGGTTCAATGGTTCCTTAAAAGGGAGTCATTGCCCAAAATGCACACTGTAAATGATATTTTGTAGAAGATGAATTTAATAACATGTATATTGCACTGGGAATTACAAAGTATGTTAATTTAATTCGTAGTTAAATGAATTAAATGTTCCTAAGACCTTGCACCAATTTAAAATGACAATGTGAGACCAGCCAGTAAACTAAACGTCTTGTTTGCGTCACAATGTGATGTCTTTACGGGTAATATGTGCACCCTATTCTTATTCAATTTAAATATTACACGGAATTTCTTAAGATTAAGGGGACATGGATCTGGAATTGTCCGGATAACTGTTAACGTGACAACTGTTCCACACTGAGAGACAGTCAAAGGACATTAATTTTTTGTTCCGAGTTTGAAGATAAAATAAATAAATGTCTTCAATTGCGGCAGAATTTTTAGGTTTTAAATAGTTAAATCCCGCTACAGTGTCCCAACACTAACGATTGGTAAATATATCGAACACTGTGATCGTGTGTTTCGGGGATTCGAGTGCAGATTGGAGAAGGGTAAACAAGTCCATACAAAGAAAGCTGCAGTGCAGACCCTGTTACTGAAAAACAAGCCTGCTACAGAGAGCTTCGACCTAAATGACAACCTCAAACAACGAATACATTAATGAATGAAAAAAGACACAGGCATTCATGATCACAAATAACAGTCGAACTAAAGTTTTTGGCTTCTTACCTTTTTACTAAGGCGCTCGCAGTGTGTGCAAATTTTAAACAAGTCTGCCACTGTCAGTGTGTTTTTTTTCACCGTTTCGTTATCTGACGACGCGTGTCTCATCTTGTGTTTTGTTTATTAAAAGTTCCCAGTTAAAAGCCGTCCTTATTTCGCGAAAAAAATATGTTTTAGCTCCGTCTTTTTGTTCCTTGAGGCATTGGCTCTCAACCACCTTCCAGAGCTCCGGAGCAGAATTACCCACTGTTTGCTGGAACTCGAGTTGTATTTAAGCGGAGCGGGTTCGACTGACGCTGCCTTTAGCCAATCATTTAGCGAAAACAGCCTCCCCCTACCAATCAATGCGAAAGGCGGTGCTAGCAGAAGGGACAGAAAACGAGCTGACCAGTACATCTTACAATGTTCTTATCAACCGTGGTCAAGATCCGAAAATATGTATTTTTGTAGTATTGTCGACTTTTAGGTTATTATACTTTGGAAGAAAGGGTTTGGAAGAAATGTAGTTCTGGAAAGTTACAGAACTCAACCAACATGTGAATTATTCATTTGTTTTACAATCCAATAACTAATCTGCAACATGAAGCAGAGTCAACTTTGTATTGTCTGTATAGTATCGGGACCAAAAGTCTAAAAGGTTCTTTATAGTAACTGAAACGGTGAGGAACAGTAAATAAGGTACTGCAATGCTGAGCACAATGATGTCATACCTGCAGCAAAACAGAAAAACAAGGCAAGATCAATCCCTCCTTTCCGCTTTACATCAGACTCAGGTATTCAGTCCTAAAGATAAGGTGATTGATTCTTTCAAGCTATTGATTGCTTTCTGGAAAAAAAACCTCAGGGGGTCATTTTCTTTGAATGTACCCATTGTCCTTACACCTTCATCTGAAATGGACTTATTCTTTTGTTTTCTTGTGTAGAGCTGAGATTTCTTATCAACTGGATGAAGCTGATTTTAAGACATATGTATATTAAGTCAAGTCAGTTATTTTTGCAAATGTGCAGTTGTTTCTACAGCTTAAATGACCATAACTCCCCCAAAATAGATGGTAGAAAATTTTATAGCTCTATATTAAAAAGAGAGTTATGTGCATACAGTAGCTGTTACCAATGCAGTGCTAAAATCCAAATCATTTAATAGTTTATCCAACGAGGGGCAAAACAAAAAAAAATTTAACTGGCAGTTATGTTTACGTACGTATCCCAACTACATTTTATTTTTTTAATTCTACATTTTATTTTTTAAATTCTCATACCTATGTATTAGAATAACATTGTAATAAAATAATACAATAAAGATAAGGGTTTTACAAACAGCTCTGAAATATTCCATGTAAACACTGGTTTTACTGATATTTATTTTGAGTGGCTGTTGATTTCTTCATATTAGTTTTACTTCAAACATGTTTAGACTTGTCCCACTCTATACTGACCGTTCAGATATTGTAGTACAGTGCAGAAAAAAATGTGGAAACAAAAACTTAGTGTATTGTGTCGTTTAAAAGCATTTTATTTTTTATCAGCATTTTATTTTTTCACTTTTCTGAGAAATGTATAATTTTAATTGGATGCTCCTACAGCTTGGGGGTCTGCAGCATTAGATTAAGTTAGGAACTGGACATTGCATAATTTAAATTACTCTAGCTTTTTTTTTTTATTTCTCATATTTTGACAAAGCAACCAATCATTTAATCAAGCAAAATTAATTGTTCAAATTCTAGTTTAATTGTGTTTATATGCTGAGAGAATGAACCAACCTTAAAAGGCAATGATCACTAAATCAAAGCTTAGTAACTTTTACCTGTTTAACAAAAATTAAATAAAATCAGTTCCTTATGACCCTACATT
>JAYDZF010000005.1:6894757-6926130 GCA_034509105.1 Microcambeva barbata
ATCACTAAATCAAAGCTTAGTAACTTTTACCTGTTTAACAAAAATTAAATAAAATCAGTTCCTTATGACCCTACATTAGACAAAGTGAAATTGGGAAAAACAAACTAACTGCAGCCCTGACCAAAATAAAGTGCTGGTAAAACACAAAAACAAATAAACAACTAAATGAAGTGCACTCCAAATCGTAGGACTGCAAACTGGACAATCTCTCATTCTACTCAGTCCAGGTTTTGCCTGGACATGCCACTGCTGAGAGACAAATCCAAGTGTAAGAAACAAACACACTTTGCTACTGTAAAGTAGCAGTAAAGTATCTAAATCACCTCAGTTTGTACTCTGATGTGCTTCATTTGCCCCAAGAGACTATTACTTAACACTGAGATTTTAAAAAACCCACCACAGTATTAAAACACAATAACATGCCTGGGGTAACTAAAACTGGGACAAATTGTAATTAACAACATAATCTGAGAATGTAAGCCTAGTTCAAGGATTTATATTTTTAATTCTACAAAATACAGCACAGAGAAAAGGGCTCATGAAAACCAAACAAACAGGTTAAAAGTCATTGTGAGTGGCGTGAGATGGAGATGATAGGCAATCCACCCTGTCACAGCCATGCAGAGTCCCTATTCAGCATGTTTATTGTGTCTCTGCCCCCCCCCACACCACCACCACTTTGCTCATAGGGGAAAGGGGGTGTAAACACACCCGACCAGTGTCAGCACTCTTTAAGGGGGGTGGAGGAGGGAAACTAGCCATACTGAGCCCTATGTGCAGAAGATACTGGTCATTGTTTGCCCAGAACAGCTCTTTTCGACTTCCTGTCCATTAAAATTGTCCAGCCAAATGAGCCAAATGAATGTGTGATCAAAATGCATTTACATTGATCGTTATTATCTAGGACTATCTTGAACTTTCTGTACGAATTGTGAAATGTTATTGAGGTAAGTGTAAATGGACAAATGGGGAAATCAAGATATTTTATTATTGTCTCATATTGTGTAAAACATGTTAAATGATTTGATACCAACTTCCAGAATAAGCAAAAAAAAAAAAGACTCTGTACACATGAATATAAAAAGTCATTCTACTTTACATTTTTCGTCTAACCCTAACACTGAGAGGCAAGACTTCAAATCCCCAGGACTGATAGGCTGATCTACATGTAGACTTGATTGGCTATGTCTGGCTTAATTCACAAGGCCACATAATGGATGGGGATTCTAACATTCTGGAATCTGTAGGTACAGACACTGGACCTACCACAACCCAGACCAAGGTAATTGGAAAACATTCAAACTGAAACATGAAATAAAACAAATAAATGTTTGTCAGTATGAAAAACGATGTACACAAGTTAAACTTTACTCTTTAACAAAAGAACATAAAGACACATCTTCTCATATTAAGTACCACACAACTCATTCAGCAATTCAATAAAATAAGTGATGTCCTTTAAGTGCACCAAAGTGGTGCAGCAAAATCTCCACAACCACAGCTGCACAGAGAGTATAAGCTCCCCTGAATGCCACCTTAGCCACTATAAGGAACAAACCAATGCAATGTAGTGCTGGTCCCAGCTCAGGAAGGGCATCTAGCATAAAAAATATGCCAAATAAATAATGCGGCCCACAATCCGGTGTGGCGACATGTAACGGGATCAGCCAAAATATTTCACTCAAATTATATTCTTTAAAATTTGTCTCGATGAGAAGCTCCTTTCTGGTCCAGCATGAATGTGCTTCTGTGTACTAGGCAAGGCCCATAAAGACATAGTATGATGGCCAGATTGTTGTGGACTCACATCAACCCTAGAGAACACTCAAAGGATTTGGCAGACATTAGTTCTTAGAAATAAAATATTAATTAAATGCTTTATTAATTTACAAACATTAGCCAATGCCAGACCCACCACAAACCACTTTAGTTCATATCAAATACAGTCTTGGACAATTTTGACTGTAAGTGGAAACCGGAGCACCAGGAGTAAATCCACCCAGACATGGGAGAACATGCAAACTCAACACAGAATGGACCCAGACCACCCCACCCGGCGATCCAACCCAGGATCTTCTTGCTGTGAGGTGAAGTGCTACCCACTTAGTCACCGTTACTTTAGTGAAAAAGAGTAAATTAAGCACAAGCTAAATCATAAGCTTGCCAATTGGATCGTCTGTCATTTGATTTTGTGGTCCAGGTTGTGTCCGGACATGTCACTGTTGTACAGGAACTAAAGTCAGGCTATTGTGAAATTTCTTTCCAACATCAAAGTCTTATTAAATTAATATTTAATGAAAACCAAAATATATTTTTAATATTTAACAAGTTGAAATCTGTCTTTCATGGTTTAAAAGTTTTTGGAGTAGAAGACCTGTGTTTACTCAATTGTTTCTGAATTGTTCGATTGAATCAAATCGGATCTCCTGGCTGTTTTTCTCATGAAGAACAAGCAGCTGTGCTTCAACCACAGGCTGTCGGATGTTCAACAAGTGGCAAAAAAGTTGCCAGATGCAGGCCTGCTCTGAACCAGTTTTAACCTGACCTATCTAAGAGCTGAGGGAAGCCTGAGCAAGAGAGAAAAAAAACAGAGGCGCCACAATGACATAAGCCTAGCAACAGGATTCAGCCAATCAGAAGCCAGAGCAACAGTTTCACTGTCCAATCTCTTTTTTTCACCTCTTACTCCCCCCACTCTAGTTCCTCTGACAGGAAAAAAGTCAAAACTTGAGTTTGCAGTTGTATGCATAGTCTTTGTGAAGAAGCCATAGGTTTTCTATGAGTGAATATGACTAATGAACTTTGAAGTACATGGTCTGACAACGCTTAAAATAAAAAAGAGGAAGAGAAAAGTGTCCTAGCAGTTGCCTATGCACACTGTTCTACTTCTCCTTAATGCACGGCGCTCCTTTCACACAGAGAGTTCATATTTTTTTGTGAGACAAAGGGTCATGAAAGTCAAGAAGGGGGGGGGGGGGTAAATTAATACCATACATTCATACATGCAACCACCGTGGACAATCACTTGTTCGCTATCTTTTGCTTCTCCATAATATGCTCACTGCTACTGCTCATATCATATGGTTTACTATCATGAAAGCATTCAATGTTCTCTTGTGCCCTGTGCATGTGGGCTTAGGCTCACTCAATAGATGTTTAAAATATTAATTACCTTACAAATAATGTAAATAATTGAATTAGTAAGTATTATTATTGTTGTTATTGTCCTAGTTTAATTGATAGTTTTTGGACTATGGGAGGAAAACAGAGCTCCCTGAGGAAACAAACATGGACACAGGGAGAATGCAAACTCTACATGAATTTTAATTATTAGTAGTACTAGTACTCGATTTTTGATTATCATGACTAATTACTGCTGTTATTAGTAGTACTAATATAACTATCTGTACTGTATTCTTATAATTAATACAATGTTTTAATCATTATTAATTTTATTAGTATAATTAATATTATAATATTACTATAATTCAGCCTGGCACATGCAAGTCAGTAGGCTGGGATACACACAGGACCATAGGAGTATATCATGGCCTTAAATCAAGAATTTCTTGAAATCTGATAGCTCAAATGGCCTGATGGTTAGAGAACTGGGCTTGTGATCAGAAGGTTGCAGGTTCCGTTCCCAGAGCTGACAGGTCATGACTGAAGCGGCCCTGAGCAAGGCAACTAACCTCTAACTGCTCCCCGGACGCCGTTGCTAGGGCTGCCCACTGCTCCGGGCACGTTTGCTCACTGCCTCCTAGTGTTCACTAGTGTGTATATGTGTTTCACTGCACAGATTGGGTTAAAATATGGAGAACAAATTTCACTGCAAAGTGATGAAAAAAATCAATCTAAGAAAAAAAAGATACTGGAATGTTTACACATGAATATTCTGATAACATTTGTAAACTTATACTAATATGAATGTGAATGTAAACACATCTGTTTTATTTTTCTTATGAATTTAAAAAGTAAGGATGATCCACCCAGTTCCCCCGTTAAGTTATTAATTGCTTCTATATCTATTCCTTTATTGTTCTATTACTTTTTTCCCTGAAATGCTTATAAGAACCAGCTAAAGGTGCAGACAGTCTGGAACATTTATAGTCTGTCAGAACAGTAGAAAATCCTTAGTTGTCTGAGTAGTCCAAACAATCCCTAAACATGATGGTAACCATGGACAAGGCAAGTTCACAATACACACAACATCCAGCCATGCCTATTCAATGCATTATGTATAAGAAACTCAACTACAGAAATAAAGTGGATTTAAAAAAAGAATGTTTAAACATTATTTTAAATAAAGGCATAATCGTGCAATGGATATACAGTGAACCCGCACTTATTTTAAGGATTAGGATTTGCTTATTTTACTTTGGAACCTAACATGATTCATTTGCGGAATTCACTAATATCTTCCACATTTTAAATGTATTTTTCAGGGCAATATATATTTTCATGCATGTTTATGCAAATATATTAGAAACAATTGTGTAACATAAATGTAACATAAATTCAGCTAAAAGAAAATGAAAGAAAACACACCTGCATGAACACCAGTATGTACATTTCAGGGTAGCATTGGTAAGAGGCTGTGGTAAGTGGTGTAAAAATGTAACAGAGATCGCTAAAGTGTTTTTAGCTGACAAGAAAAACAGCGTGTCGAGTGCTGTTATTTCAAGACTTTTGTCTTTAACAAAAATGCTTTATTAACAAAATAATAAAATGCTTGTTTCAACACATGGTGATTAATGAAAGATGGCTACACTCGAAATGCATGAAAGTCAGTTGCAGTACACAACGGAACAAGATGAGTCTTGTATATACTAAGTTAAGTTTATATTAATGAATGAAAAGATATACTGTACAGTATACACGTGTCAAAAGAAAGTTACAGACAAGGGCTACTGTATTTACAAATCTAAAACTAATTCCCGCCTCTACTCCACGATCAGCCACAAAAAACTGTAGTAGTGACTGAAAAAATGGGCATTTATATGCACTATCTTGGACCACATGCATTATCTGAGGTTTTTTGTTATTTGTGACTGCTCTAGGAACGTAGACCCCACACATTTCGGGGAGTTACTGTAGTTGCTGGTATTCAGACCCTGGGTGTTGCATGTATGTTCTGTGGCCAAATAAAAAAGAAAACAGTTTTTGAGCATGCAAACACAGATTAAATAATGATGAATCCAATAAAACTTGGAGCTGCAATGTTTTTCTAAAGTATTTACCTATATTGAGCATATAGTGTAGAAGTATTCAACCCTGAATAATGTTCTGAGTAGCTTTGTGAAGAACGACTAAATTAACATCTGATTGTAATGAATAGTGGGGCTTCACAGAACTTAGATTATGCCATGCATCAGTTGCTGTTGGTAAGACGACAGGCCAAAAGTGCGCGGTTGCGTGCATACTGCACACTTGCATACTAAAAAAGCTACCTGCTCAAAATACCAAGTTACTTAAAATACCAAGCCACATCTGACAAGTCGTACAATGCTGCTGCTGTGTAGAAAGACAGTACAGGTGCTCAACGTTTTTTAACTATAAGGAATTTCAGAACAACAAAACCAAGAAGGGGTAAAATAGGAGGAAACATGCAGCCAGGTTAATTTGAGACACTGAACTGTCCAATAGGTACAGTGGGGCAAAACAGTATTTAGTCAACCACTGAACTGTGCAAGTTCTCCTACTTATAAAGATGAGAGAGGTCTGTAGTATACTTCAACTATGAGAGACAAAATGAGGAAAAAATCCAGGAAAAAACACTGTAGTATTTTTAAAGAATATTGTGGTGCAGGCCCCAAGCCCAGATACATATGGAGGGTTGTGTCAGGAAGGAAATCCTGCATAAAAACTATGCCAAATCTATCAAGCATATCAAAATGTGTTTACTTGTCTCTGACCAACAGCTCTTAAAACCTTTGGTAATTTAAGTAGGCTGTGGAAGTGTTAATCCTTGCACCTTCCAGACAGCCTCGTGTCAATCTACATTTATAATGTTTGAAACACAGTTGTGGTCTGGTGGTTAGACACCTAGGCTTGAGATCAGAAGGTTGCCGGTTTGATTTCCACTCACGACTGAAGCGCCCTTGAGTAAGGCACCTAATTTTTTAATTATCACATGACTAATATAGGTATGTGTCAAATATGTCAAAATGTACAGCTGGGTTATATTAAAAAAGTTAAGTAAAAAAAAAACAGGTAAAATCAACAACTTTATCTGAGTGTGAATGTCAACAAAACAGAAGAAATAACTTTCTTATAACTTTTCTGTGTGGCCTGGAGATAAATGACTCATGGATCAGTACTGGTTCCAATTGAAAAACATTAGGAACATTTAATTGCTTGCTCAACTTCTTAATCAACTGGCTGGGAAAATTTATTTAAATGACAAGTACAAAAAAACGTTTTTTTTTTCTTCAAATGCCATTAGTGATTATCTTTCCCCCTCTATTTCTACTTTAGTTGATTAATTCAAAGTTAAAGACAATTAACAACTCACATATTTTGGTGTTAATTGGTACTAAATTACTACTAATTTACACCTTTTTGAAGAAAAAGAAGCTTTAAGGGAATGCAAATACATGAGCTTAAAATGTGCAAAGAATTCCCAGAACAAGCAATGCTGTCAAACCAGCAGAATTTTTTAATAAGTTGTTTTAAAATGGGGATGGCCAATATGGTCATGGTCAATTATTCATAAACATGTAGCCATGTAGTGTAGCAAGCCTGCATACTCTTTATTCTTTGTTCACCTCTCTGTTTACATGATTACATAACTAATCAGGTGATAAAAGCTTTGTCTGATCAAAGCTATGAATGACTTGCATTCTTTTAAACAGTTGCCTCATTAAATCACAGATATGGTTCTGATTATTTGTGTAGGGAGATAAATAAAAGGTCACTTTATGCCAGCAATGTTTCGTTTAGTTGCGTAATAGTTCACATCTTTCGGTCTGATTGCTAGCCAGCCACCGTGTCTGACCACGCACATGATCTGTTGACCGAATGGGTCCAGATTATTTAAACTAAAATTTTGGAAAACCTCTAAGCTACAAAGTAAAAACATATTAGTATTACTGTCATGAAGATTATGGTCAGGTGCTAACATACACGTCCCGGAGATGATGTCACACAGCTAGAAACGATTGACATTGGTTGAAAGAGAATGACTAAGAGCAAGTTCTACCCTGACCCAGAATCCATGTGGGCATCCATGGGACCACCTTGATGTCAAGTTCGCTACATGGATCCTATTGATGTGACCCGACAGTGTGCTTTGACCCCATGAATGATTTTCATTAAAGTTAAGTGCTGTTCTGAATGTTTTGAACATAATTCATACCCACCTGTTTGGCAAGGACTTTTTCCCTAAAGATATTCTCATTAAGGTTCATCTCTCAGTCCCACTTTTTCACTGCAGACCCACATTTTCCATTCTTAATACCCTGCTCCTCTTCCCAATCTTCTTCCTCCCTTTTTCAGCTTTAATCCCTCCACCCCCTCCACTACTTGGCCACAATGCTTGATTTCTGAAAACTGGGCCGATTAAAGCTGTCTTCCTGAGAGGTGCGGTCTACTAAAAACACAGCTATCCACACAAGTACCCACACACATCTACTTGCACATGCACACACATAGGAAATAGCACTCCTAGTACAGATGACAGCACAAAGCTATACAATAACATGCCACACAAACATGAATATGTTAAAAACACTATTATCTACTTTGCTCACAGGTGTAATGTGAAGTCTTTTTGTTCAGGCATCCATGTAATGCTGCCCACTACTGCAAAGACACAAAGTCTAAGTTTGAGTATAACAAACTGTTTGGCCTTTCTGACAAGTAATCGTCTTCTTGGTGCTGCAACAGTGATTCGTACTGGCTGGTCATGACACAGGAGCTAGCAGGAGAAGAAAGCATTGTTAGACATGCCAGAAAGAACAGAGAACAGAGAAATCTCGGTTTTGCTACTGGTCACCTGGCTGCCCTCTAACAGGCATAATTGGCCAATGACTGCAGCAGATAAAATAGGCCTCCATTATCAGAATCCATATCAAACATAAAAAAGTGTCAGCCCTAGTGTTTACACACTAATTAGTTAGTCTGTGCAAATGGACAAATTGTGGAATTGTGGACTGTCATGCACGTATTTCTAAATTTTAAATATTTTAAAAATATTTTAAACATTTATTTCTTGCTATTTCTATCTAGATGTAAACGTATCTTTTAAACTCTCCAATTACTGTACTGCGGAGAATATGAATTTACCCATTGTGGGACTAATAAAGGCTTATCTTAAATGCGTTCTCTAACATTCCATAAACATCTTAACAAAATGATTAAATTCTCTTGCTTTGCAAAATCCTCGCCTGCTGCATGCACTTTCTGAATGCCGATGCAATAGGCGGAGGCCTGTGGAACTCTCTGCATGTGAGGAAGCCTGAGTTCCCGCGGATGTTATTTTAAAAGGCAGAACTCGCAGCTGTTGTAATAATGCAGAAGACAGCGCCTATACACACAATACGACAGCCAATAATGTTGCGAAAGCAAACCAAACACTTTCCTTTGCTATCTTTAGCTTACAGTACAGTGCCAGTGAACTAATCCAGCAGTGTAAGATTATTCAGAGGACACCTACAGACTTTATAAATTGTGCAAAGATCCACTGATGGTGATCCTCTGGAACCTAGACATGTGGATGTAATTAGGGTTGGTCAATATATTGAACATACATTTGTTGTGAAATGTTATCTTTTAAGATAAAACTAGTTACCAAGAGCAAAGGGCCTTTGACATAATTTGGTTTGTTTCTATAAGGACATGTTATCACATTTGTTATTTTTATGACAGGAACATGTTTTTTATGCTAGTTTATTGTTCTAGTATATGATACAATTGCACCTCTAAACTCAAAACTCAATGCACTTTGTGGAAAAATTTATCCTTAAGCAGGTCGTTTTCCTTAAACTTGATGTATTTTTCATTCCAAATTATCAGTGACCAGTCACTTTGTTTAACACTTTACTAGGTGCACATGAGGTAAGTGCTAATTTGAAATTAAGCATAGCTAAGTGTTCCTGATTGTAGTATGTATTAATATGAATAAAACTTATCAACTTTATAATTTACTGCTAATTTATATAACTTTGAGCAGAATTAAGTTCAGCCTAATGTTATGGCCCTCCAATAAAGTTTCTCATGTGGCCCCTTAGAAAATGTTATAATTGTCCATGATCTAAGGCAATTGTCTGTGAGATGCAGTGGGGGACACTGCTCCAATAGGCAAATGAGCCTATTAAGAAACTTGCAATGGTAAGACATGAAACTAATTCTTAATGAAAATTTGCTGATTGTGCCTTTGTGCAATGTGTTTAATTTATTCAGTTATAACAGATACCTCATCAAAGCTGCATTTACATATGCTAAATGGATGTACATGATGAAATAATATTTTACCATAGCATTAAAAGGTACTTTAACCCAGGCTTATCAGCATGGCTTGATGTTTTTGATTACAGAGCTACAGATCCAGGACCTGTGACCCACAACATTTCAGAATCTGCTGAATGGGCAAGCCTGCCTTTTGGAACCAGATCAATAGACTGAAAGATCCTAATTGCTCTTCATTAAACAGACCTGTGATAAAAAAAATCCAGCAGGATAACAGGTTCTCGCTCCGGCTATCTCTTCATCGGTCAACAACAAGGCCATAATCCAGTCTCTACCTAGATGTGAACAGCTTTCAATGAGTCATTTTTCCATTGCCGTAAAAGGTAATATTTAAAAGCAGTTGAGGTATTGGTCTATGAAGCAGGTTGTTCAAGCCTTACCACTCTCAATTGGTCGATGTTGATGTTGATGTTAAGCCACTGAGGAAGCTCTTGGATAGTCTCTTAATGGTAAGTCACAATAAGCCTGACGGCTATTCTACTCCAAAACAATGGTCATTTGAATTCTAAAAACATACCCCTTGTGCTTATAATAGCCTATGCTTACCTGGAAATGCTTTCTAGATAATGACAATTTCCAAACATTACATCAGACATTGATTTTGTTAATTGGAAAACATTATAAATTGGGCATTAAAAATCAAGGAAGAAGATGACAGCAAACCCCCACAAATCCATGGGCTTTATCCCTGGAACATCACAAATAATAGTTTGCAGAAACCTCCACATTTGTGTGGAAATCACTAATCTCTCCCACATTCTGTAATTATTATATTGTGCTAACTATTAAGAACAATATTCTTCTAAAATGATTAAGAACAATATATTTTACTAATTTTGTAACATAATAATAAAATCATAAAATCGTGTTATTTACCGTACTTACACCTGAGAAAACATGCTTACATGAATGACAGAACATACATATTGAGCTAACATCGGTACAGTGATAAAGCTGGTCTGAGGTGTAGTGTAATAATGTAATGTAATAGAGATCTCTGTGTTTTCAGCTGAAAAGCAAACCAACATGTCGATTGTGGTTATTTCAGAGAAACTGACCTTTAAGAAAACTGCTTTTGTTGCAGGAACACTGATATTGAGAGCCAAGGACATTCCAACAACACACAGTTACAATGCCCCTCAATAGTAAACACAACTATTTATCAAGCGTCCTTAGAAAGTGAACTTCAAAATGAACCAACCACTACAGTTCCTACGCCTTCATGCCTGGTTCAGGTCTGGGTTCTGGTTTGGCCACTCAAGAACTGTGCTTAGGGTCGTTGTCCAGTTGGAAGGTGAACCTTGGGTAATTTTCCAGTTGTGCAAAAACAACCCCATTGCATGATGCTGCCACCACCATGATTCACTATAGTGGTATTGCCAAGGTTATGAGTGGTGCCTGGTTTCCACTACTTATGATGCTCGGTTTTTGTTTAATCAAAGTGAATTTTGTTTCTCATGGCTGTAAGTGCCTTTGGTAAACTTTATCCTTTCGACTTTTACTGTGACTTCTGTCTGGCCACTTTACCATAAAGGCTGAATTGTTGGAGTGTAGCAGAAATGGTTGCCCTTCAGGAAGGTTCTTCTCTCTCCACAGAGGAATGATGAAGCTCATTCAGAGTGGCCTTTGGGTTCTTGCTCACCTCCCAGTCTAAGGTCCTTTTTCACTGATCACTCAGATTGGCTGGGTGGCCAGCTCTAGGAAGAGTCTTGGTGGTTCAAAGCTTATTCCATTTACAGATGATTAAGGCCACTGTGTTTCAGAAAAACAAATGTTTCTGTATCCTTCCCCAGATATGTGCCTCGATACAATCATGTCTCAGAGGTCTACAGACAATTCCTTGGACTTCATGGCTTAGTTTGTGTTCTGACATGTACTGTTAACTATGGGATCCTGTATAGACAGGTGTGTATCTTTCCAAATCATGTCCAATAAACTTGATTTAGCACAAGCTGAAACATAACAAAATGTAGAAAAAAGTTAAGCGCTGTGATACATAATTTTCTCTCTTTTTTCTGTCATTTTTTCTTTTTTTGTCTTTCTTTCACTTAATACAATGGTTATTCTAATACATTTATTGTCATTTCACTCTACGTGTCTATACGTGTTATTATTAATAATAATTTCTTCAAAATTTTCTTCTCTTTTTTCTTGTCTTCCTTTGTCTTGTGAAATGTTTAGTTGTTGATGTTAAAATGTGAGAATACAGGGTTTAATGATACTATGTCCAAAAATTTCTTTTTTTGTCTTTCTTTCACTTAATACAATGGTTATTCTAATACATTTATTGTCATTTCACTCTACGTGTCTATACGTGTTATTATTAATAATAATTTCTTCAAAATTTTCTTCTCTTTTTTCTTTTGTCTTCCTTTGTCTTGTGAAATGTTTAGTTGTTGATGTTAAAATGTGAGAATACAGGGTTTAATGATACTGTGTCCAAAAATGCATGTGAACTATAAGTGAGTGGTCAATGTTTTTTGTGCTCTGATGAGCTGAGCAAAAGTAAATAGGGAAAAAAGAATCAGAGAGCATTTGGTTTAATGAACAGCACAGATTGAGCTGGAGTGTAATAAATATTTTTTTGCAATGCAGCGAGTATGTTATGTTTTGTATTGATAAGTTCAGAAATAATGTAAGATGCATGTGTGCCGATGAATTATCATATTATACCTGTCCCCCGTTTTTTTCAATTCCAACCCTGTTAGTTGCCACACGGAGACCCATCTTTTCAACTTGTTGGGAAGTTTACATATAGCGATAGACAGTGTTGACAGTTTTGCTTACTGAGCGAACGTGGAGTTGCACTTGAACCAGCAAATCTAGCGGTGACCAGTCACCGAGCATAAATCAGGGCAAAAATCATGTAGCATGAACAAGGCATTAGTAGATTTAAGAACTCTAGTTCTGAACTTTGAACAAGCTTAAGCCATTTTACCAGCTTAGCAGGAGAGACGTTAGGAGCGGAATTGCAATAATCCAAGCTTAAAAAGATGAAAACATTAAGCAACTTTTTAGCATCATTATCGTTGAGTCCATATTATGTACAACATTTGACATGCTTGTTGTGCATTAATGTGAAAGCCAAAACGATGGCTGTGCCACAAATTAAGAGAAAAATCCCATATGTAACAAATCAAATTTAATGTCCCAGTATAATATCAGCGCTTGGCTTACTAGATAGTCCTATGGAAAACTATATAGGTTGATTTCCAGTTTATAACTAAGATTTACTCTGAATGGTCGGCTCACTACACTTTCATTTCGAAGAGTAGTGTAGGAAAGCAGGAGTAGAGTGTACTAAACTATTCCCAGTTAACTAAGAATTTTGATGTTCTAATTGCATTTCTTACCCCTTTTTATTACATCACAGTGATAAAAAAAGTATTCTAAAAATCAATCAAGCATCAAAATACTATCCTGACTACAGACTGTCAGGGCAGTGATGTTAGGAAGGCCTGACTCACAACAAGCATAGAAAACGAATTCAGGAGACTTTTACGCTGGAATGAGAAAGAACGTTTTTGCCAAATTTACCACAAAATTGCAAGCACATGAACCTGATTACCAGTGGCGTTCACATGCTTTTGTGGTACTTTACTGAATATTATGTTTATTAGCTTTAGAAGAAACATTAATTCATACCTGAGCTTTGTCTGAACCTTTGACCCTTTTCAGAACTTATCAAACAACCATTTACAAAGCACAGGAGCTCTGTAATGACAATCAACTGTTTTTACAGGTGTTGGAAAGAAGCCATAGATTTAAGCTGGATGATTCACCTCTGCTTACAAGTCGCTGCTTGATCAGGAAAGCCCAAGTTCCGATCGATTAAGAGACAAACTATTATGTAATCAGATGTGTTTTGCACTGTAAAGCAAGCAGAATAAAAACCACATTTGGTTACAAGTTGTACACCTGAAAATGAACACACACTTATAGTTAAGGTATGCCAGCTTGGGTATTTCAGTAGTTTCGGTATTTGTTATTTGATATTTTGACGACTCATTTTTGTGACAGAGCATGATTAAATTTGATTTACATTTAGAGCTACTTAATGTAATTGCATTTAATACAGTCCCCGGGTTTGGGATTGGCACTAGAATGTACTGGTTTATGCATCCTAGTGGCTAGGTTCCTACAGGATAATCTATATTCTCCAGTTAACCTGACTACATGTTTTTAAATTGTAGAAGGAAACGGGAGCACCCGAAGAAAATCCATGCAGACACAAGGAGCACATGCAACCAGGACTCTTCTTGCTGTAAGGTAACACTGCTACCCACTTTGCTACTTGTGCCCCTTCATAGCCATGAATTGAATAACAGAATAAATACAAGCTACAATACATAAAATGACACACCTTGATGGCTGAATATGAACCTGTAAATAACATTCACAGACTTCACTGTGATTTTTCAAAAATTGTTACTGGGTTTGACTTGACAACTAACCAAGTGCTTATTGAATTGATGTAGGATTGCAATAAAAGCTTCAAAGAGCAGATTAACCAATAAACATGAGCAACTTAAATTCTAATCAACTGAAAATGCTACAGAATATTACATATTACATAGCAGAAGGCTCATTTTACAATTGGTACATTCTTAATGAAAATGTAAACTGTTTGATGATGACACTGCTCTTATCTGCAAACTTTGCGGTATTGATTTTGAAGCAGCAATCAACTTAAAGCGTCCTTGAATATGAAGATGCTCAACAGACAAGGAATGCAACAACAGGTTAAAACCATGACAGACTAGTGTTTGTATGACAGATTATTTCCTGCAGCCCATTTTTTGTCAAGTGCCTCCTTATTGTGCAATGAACAGTGCTGGCTTTATCAATTCCTTGGATATCTTTTTGTAACCCTTTCATGTTTTATACAGTTCAACTACCTTTTCCCATTGATATAATGACAATTCTTTTGCTTCCCCCATGGCTGGATGAAAGATGCAAAAGTCTGTCTGGATCCCAGAAACTCACTCAACTTTTATGTACACACACTGATTACCAGCAAACAGGTCACAGGTGACTTTAGTAGCCATTCATTTGTATTAACTTCTGTGCATGTTATCAGGCCAGGGTATGTGAACTTTTGATCAGGGTAATTTGGATGTTTTTGGTCATCATTATGATTTAAAAAGAGAAAACACATTTGACAACAAATGGCTTCACCCAACCACCAACCATGAGTGTAAAACTTGTGTAAAACTTTGTGTTATCATTCATATTCTCTGAAAAAGGCCCAGAAAGCAAAAGTTCTGCCAGGATATGTAAACTTTTGAGCACAACTGTAGTTAATAAAACCAGAAGGTTGCTGGTTCTAGCTCACCCATCACAAAGTTATGCAAGGCTCTACACTTTACTCAAAATTTAATGTAATTGCATTTAATGAGAATTGTCAATTAGGGATAAAGCACCTTAAAATGCTGAAAATGTAATGTAAAAGCAGTGGTACATTAATGTTTGGAGCATTTCACTGTGAATCCTTTCAGCTTTTCCTGCTAGGGGTGGCCACAGCAGATTGTAATCCACATCCATGATTTGTTATGGTTTTCATGCCGGATTGCCTTCTTGACGCAAAACTTTTATTTATCTGGGAGTGGAACCAGCACTACATTATTTTAAGATTCTTTGTCAGCCCACCACAAGTACAGACATAGCAAAGAACCAAGACAACATTTCACTTACATTTCAACAGAAGAATAATATCAACACAAACCACAAAGAGAAAAAACATGCAAAAGTGGCAAGCAAAGTGCCAAGTGCAGCTCCAGTCTGTACCAGTTTGTGCATCCTAGTGGCAAGGGTGATGCTTAAAGAGACAACCAGGGAGACAAAACTCTCTGTGCTGGTATGCTTGTGGAAAATCCAGCTGTTACTGGACCCTCAGTTAAAATGCTAATAATCAGAAATCCAGCTCAGGCCTATTAATATGAGTTTAAATAAATGAATAAATGAAAGGGGTGGGAAAGTGGATATAAATTCTTGCAGTTTTAAAATGCTCATCCTTGTCCACAGGTGCACCATATACCATAAAACACAAGCAACAGTCTTCGTAGTGGTCAGGACATGGTCACTGATAAAAACATTTCTGTGAAAATGAACCATATTTACTAGCATGTGCTTTCTATATTTACATAAGTCAATATTTGTTAGACTGAGCTCAGGTGCGCTATTAGTGTTTGCTGCATGTGTCATGTAATACTTAAGAGTCTGGACTTCGGTTAGTGTATATGTGGGGATTTAACCATGCACAAAATGTTACGCTTAACGTAAAGCACTTGTGGGTCACGGTGATACGGATCTACACTTTACAAAAACGACGAGCAGCCCGCCAAATCCACTCGTCAATGTACCTTGTTTGTCCAGCAGTTAATTAATGACAGATCTGTGAGAGATTGAGTGAAGGGAGGAGAGCCAGACATCCCATATACTCCCTAAACTTAATCTAAGTATAATCCTATCCGATATACTTCCTTTATCAAATCCACTGAACATCTAGCAGCACAGATGAGTGATTAACCACTGGAAACCACCC
Organism: Microcambeva barbata; assembly: GCA_034509105.1. Lineage (NCBI taxonomy): Eukaryota > Metazoa > Chordata > Actinopteri > Siluriformes > Trichomycteridae > Microcambeva > Microcambeva barbata. Next base: position 6,910,770 of record JAYDZF010000005.1, read on the forward strand.
TTTACATGCCAGTCGCACATGCCATTCTTGAAAGTAGATTATTGCATTCGGATGAGACTGGGGTGGCAGAGTTCATCTCACTGCTCTTGATGACACATCACCTGATCAAACGTCTTGGTGGTTACATAGCAATCTGCTTTCAAGGTCAGTGAGGCGAGATGGGAGTAGTTTAAGGTAATGTGGTAGCCATAGTAAAGTGAGTGATGGTGCCAATGTGACTAAGATACTAGATATACATACACATTATAAATATAATTACATAAATGAATAATAACATAAAACCCCAGTTTTTTTTATCAGAAGGGAAAACTTGGGAACTACCATTGGATTTTGTTTTATGGTTCGTTTCAAACTTCCTTCTGATCTTCTTTCGTTCCTTTTGAACAAACAAACTTTGCATACTTTCTTTCTGCCTCCCAAATTTCCTTCAGTACTTCTTAAAATTTTCGAGCCAAATTGTCTTCTTAACTTCGTTCTAAGCTTTCTTCGAAACTAAATCTTTCTTCTTCCAAATTTTATTTCTTGCTTCTTTCTTTTCAAACTTTTTTCCCCTGTTTCAAATGAATGAACTTTTGCATTTCAGTGCATCCTCCATTCTTTCTTTTCTTCAAAATTGTACTACTTCCAAACTTTGCTTCCTTCTAAACTGCCTTAATTCCCTCTAAACTTCATTCCTCTCAAACTTGCTTCCTTCCGAACATTTCTTTCATCAAACTTCCTTTCGTTATTCTTTTTTTTGTACTGTACTCCTTCCAAACTTATTTCCTTCCTAACTACTTTCCTTCTTTTCAAACTAACTTATTTCATTCCATCTTTCCTTTCACACTGCATTTCTTCCTTTCAAACTTTCTTACTGCCAAACTTCTTCCTTGTCCCGCTCCCTCCTTTCTTAAAGCCCAGGTTGAAAATTACCATAATTGATAAACTATCCTAACAGATAATATAGTTCTTCTTCTCATGCTACTCCATAGTCATAAATACAAATAGCCCCCTAGTGGCGGAAGTACATCACTCTTGAACAATCCACAAAGCTACTGAGCGAAAAATCTTTACATATGTTACATAATTATATTTGTGAGGGGGATTTTTTTCCTTTATTTAAATCCCAAGTGCAAAAATTAATGTCGTTAGTTGAAATACCATTAAAATGTCTCATTAATATGAAGTTGATTGAGTGCATCGGATAGGATTATCCTTAGATTAAGTGCATGATATCCATCAAGGTGTTGAAGGCATTTCTGGATGTCAAAACACAATTTTCCCCCCACTTTTATCAGTTTTCAAGAGAACAAATCACAAATTCTTTTCAACATATTCGAAAATGAAGTTTGTATTAAAAACATAAAAGACACTGTTTCCTGTCATGAGAATAAGGATCTTTTGCTTCTGCTTTCACTTTGTATACATGGTCATTATTAAACTGAGATTTATGGTGAACATTTTAAAGTGGGAGTCTCTTTCTGGCATGGCAGCATTTAGGCCCGTGCTGGGAGGGTGTGAAGGAGCAGCTTGTGTTTTATTCCTGACCATAAAAAGAGATTATTGTTTTACTGACTTTTAATTAGAGCATTCAATCAAGACCTATTTATTTAAACAATACTAACAGTATTATGTAGGCGACTTTCATAGAATGCCATCAAGTAAACATCAATATTTTTAAAATAGATCGCTGCACCAAATAATCAATGTTTAAACAGAATCAGAAATGACAACAGCGTACGTCAACATTTCCAGGAACTAATACTATTGAGGACTGCTCTAAGAAATGAACTCATGCAGGAAAACCAACAAGATCTATCTGGGTTCTTTAAGATATAAAAGGCATATACTGATTGCTGATCAGCCTTTGCTAACACTAAGCCAAAAAATATGAACATCTAAACATGACCATTTTAGAAAAGATTTGAGCATGTGTGGTTAATTTGTAATAATTTCATCCATTCGGTCTTTGTGAGGTCAGGAACTAAATGTGAATTAAAAGATGTGTAACAGCTGTTATTAGAATTTTCGACAATTCACAATAATTTATAATTAATACCTACAATTCGTACCAATAATTTTACCAGCTTTTGTACAAAATGACCAGCTGCTAAAGTTATACTTGTGGAGCTTTCTATACATTATTTTCTTTATTTGCATTTAGGTTTGCCAATAAATGTATGTATGCAAAAAGTTGTCTGATGCGAAATTTCCTGTAAATGATCACTACAATTTCTGTATGTCTGTCCATCAATCCATCTCTCCAATAATGTTTATGGTTCCCACTTCGTGAGAAACAAAGAAGTACGCTGACTTGTATTTACAAACTCATATATCAAAAAAGGGGTCACCAGAGTTTGTATTTTTGAACTGTTGTTTACTTTAACTAGAGTACGGTAATGTGTACTATGGAAGCAATCTGTAAGTCACTCTGGATCTCTGGATAAGAGCGTCTGCTAAATGCTTAAAATGTAAATGTAGCTGTTGTGATGCATCATGGTGTGAAATGCAAAAACTATTCTATTCATTATGTAATTTACCTCCCAAACTCTCTCTCATTTAACTGCAGTTTTATTGGACACGGCAGGCCATATATTCTGCTTTCCAAGGATCCCAACCAAGATGAAAAAAGTTGAAGGTAAAATCAGCACAAACCCCCAAATATAACAGACACAAACTAATGTAATTTCGAAATCATGAAGACTGGCCGGATACATTAGGTTAAAAAGGCTGTTTGGTCACACAAACGTAATTATAGTTAAAAGCATATAATTTATTTGGTATCCTTAGTTTTGTACATCTGTTAAAGGTGTGGCTGGAGCACCTGGACTCAATCATTAACTGTGGTGTACCATTCTGTGTAGGTCAAGAAAATCTACTGTGGATAAACTAGTTGAAATGTGACAGACCTGCTGAACACCTTTCGTACATTTACAGGCTGTGTGTGTGTGTGTGTGTGTGTGTGTGTGTGATTTAATGCTATAATTGCAGTCATTCTTCACTGTCAAAGGTTTGAAAACAACCTGCATATCAGTTCTGAAAAATCAACTGGCAGTTGCACAGCTCATGTTTGCATATATATTTAGATAAAATAGGTTGGTAAAAACAGGTTTTGACATCTGAAAAAATTAAGTGTATTTATTAAAAACACACAAGGAAGCTTGTCTGTATCCTTCAATCTTTGATGTATCCATCCTTGTCAGTGTCAAAAATAAAATAAAATAAAAGAAGACTAACTTGTTCAGCAGGTTTATAGCTTCCAATCTCAATAACATGTTACAAAACACGACTGAAAAAACACTGCTGTTAAAAGTAGCAAGTATTGTGTTCCTAACAACCTGATTTTTCACTAGTTACTTAATAAGTGTCAAGATAAGAAACATGTTGTCTAGGGTTCTTGTGAAGCACAGGGGACCCTTGACATACAAATTTAATTGGTTTGAAAAAGCTGTTCTTCATGGTCTTTGTTATAAATATAAATACAAGGAAATTTTCTTTTTAATCTTAAATTGTAGAATACATATTACAGTAACAAACAAGAACAAGAAGTAATAATACACTATACTGTACTGTGCATACACATATCACATTTTGCTACAGTATGAGTACTGTACTAAACACAATCATACATTTGTTTTTTCATTTTCTTACTACTGTGCTTTCTCTGCACCTTCTCTTGGACAATTCTGATTATGAATTGTACACAATATAAATAAAAACACTGCTTTTCACACTGTATATATTGGATATATTACTGCCTACATATAGAGCTACCTAAGAAAATAGACTTACTAAGCTGACACAGTTAGCATCGTGTCAGATAACGTCTAAGATAACGTGTTACGAAAATGGTCACATTGTGATTAACATTGTCATAAATTTGCAACTATACTTGCAAAATCTACATGCCATGCTAAATTGGCTGTATTTGCTTTTTAAATACTTTGGTACCTATAAAAGTAATTACTGATTCGGCAAAGTAGGACAACATTTTTTGCAGTCCTGTTTTTAGTTTTCTATGGGATCACGTCACTGACCTCTGGTGCCCCATGTATTCCATTATCTAGTTTTTTTTTTGTTTCAAAAACTAGACTAGTCAAAACTTGCCTCCAATGCAACTTCCTTTTTTAAACACAACGATGAGAGGCCAAACCTCAAGCTTTCATCTTTTTAAAAGCTATTTGAAAGCATGATAAACAATAACGTGCAACAGAAAAAAGGACAGTGACGGCAAGGGTGTTATAAAACATCATCAGAAAGAGTGGTGGGACTCAAGCTAGAATAAACTAAGGATGTCTAAGAATAGAGAAGGTTGCATCTACACCAGCTTACATTTTCAGTATTGAGCAGTTGCTTTTATCCAAAGTGACTAACAATGAACAATTATCGTGAATATACATTTGAGCAGCTGATTGGCCCAGAAGCTGGGTTTCATCTAGTAACATTTTAATTACTAGTCGAGAACCTTGAGCTACTAAAAACACAATGATTTGTCAGAACCAGACCATAAAATAGTAATAAAAATGTTCATCATTATTTAGATTCCTCGATTTAGGTAATGTTCGATGGCACAGGTATTTCATATATAATTCAGTGCTCTTTAACTCCAGTGATGAGTTCTTGCATTGTGCTTAACCTAGCTGCCAGTGAATCACCATCTTGGTTTACAGACTGAGCAAATACAGAAATCATTACAGTTTTAAATGAATTGGTCATCCCTAAAGCCTCTTTTTTTGCATTTCTGTCTGTACAAGATGGTCTGTGATTGTGCTGTGGCACATTGGTGGATAGAGCTGGCATGTCAATCTCAATAATAGTTCCACCTAGAGATCTGGCCTTATAGCCCTCGTTTTGCTTATTTTTTTCAAAAAGATTTTCAACTGGAAACAAGTCACATTATATTACGTGCTTTTCAGGTTCTCTTTTTCTCATGCTGTAGGGCATTCATATGACAAAGCTATGGAACTCCGCCCTACCATGTAGTGTAATTGATAGTCTTTACTTATTTTTAATTCTGCTTATGTTTCGTTATCAACTCACAAGTTCTTCCATGTCCAGCCATTTATCCTTCCAATACAGTCTTTCACCGTAACACTGTAGCATGTTAAACTGGTATACATATAAAAAGACACTTAGGGACTAAAGTGTGACATATTTCCTTTACTCTGTTTCAGCAGATGCGGTGTATGCCTGTCCATGTCAATGTTATTTTTTTTTTCAGCTGCTCAGCCAGGTGCTGAAGAGTCTGAACTCCCCAATTTGAAACTTTTTTCAAGCATTGTTACTTGTTGGCTGGGCTGCACCATAGCCACTAGTATGTAAAAACCAGTTCACTGTAGCGCAGGTTACAAATCAAGATAAATAGGAAGGTTGCAACAGGGTGGGCAGTTGGTGTAAAAACCATGCAAATTCAACAATGTGGTTGCAATCTGCTGCTGCTTAGTCATTTGACCTGACCTTTTTCGGCAATATTAAATCCTGAAAACTGCATATATCAAGCTGTAGCGATTGATTAAGCTTTAACATAGTAACAACATAGTAAATTTAAATGATTGTTTTTGTCTATTTTGTGGCTTTCTATAAAAGAGAGCATTTTAAAACCCAACTCTTTCTTTAATGGAGAGTCTGCGGCAATCTAACAGAGCGAGCATCTGTTGCAAAAGTCACAGTGGATGAAGACGCCATATGGTCGATGGCAGGAGGGACCAGACCAGTGACTAGCAAAGAGACAGCCACATTAAAACCTGAAAGGTGACTCATAACTGACATGTCTGTAACTGTGACAACAGACAGAACAACCTCGCTTAGCTCTTAAGTGCAATGCAGTGACATGACCCAACAGCAGGTCTGATATCAAGGTTAACATATGAAAAATAATAAATTAAGGGTTAAATTTTTTTTAAAACGATAAGGCAGATGAAGGCAAGCTGTATAGCATTACTGATTTTTGCTGTTTAAAGTAAATATACAGTATTATGTCTTTACAATTCAAATCGATTCCATCGTTACATAGTCATACAGGCCTGCCATCAAGTAAAAATTGTAAACGATTTCCCACAAAGTAAAGCAGGCTGGAAGGATCTGTGTGTAAAGCCTGTATTATGGTATATTAAGTAGTTTGTTTATTTGCAAATAAACTAAAAAGGGGGGAGCACTGCGTCACCCACCATACATAAATTACACCGATTGAACAAGCAGTTGAGAAAGGTGAGTAATTGAGCTATTGCTACAATTCCTTCAAATAATAATAACAATAATATTATGGCACAGTTGCTTGTTTTGAGCTTTGTACTCTCTCAACATGAAAGTTCTGGATTCAATTCCCAAGTAAAATGTACTGGATCATATTCTGTGAGAGTTCTGCTTGTCCCTCCAGAATCTTGGTGTGGGTTTCATCCTACTAACATACAGTCAGGTTAATTGGAGATTAACAGTTCCCAAGGTCTCTCTCTCTCTCTCTCTCTCTCTCTCTCTCTCTCTCTCTCTCTGTGTGGGTGTGTGTGTGTGTGTGTGTGTGTGTGTGTGTGTGTGTGTCTGTTGGACTACAAACTATACAGGGTGTTTTCTGCATTTTGCGTAATGAGTTGAACCAACCATGAACCCTAAATAAGACAAAGCAGTGTTAAAACAGACAATGAATAAATAAATAAATATTCATAACAGGGTTAAGAACTTTGAGTCCCTACCATAATCTTTTGTACAATGTGGCGTCAAGGTCCTGTACTGTCTAAAGTCGGGACATGCGCTGTCCTCTGGGACCAAGAAAGGAAACCACAAGGAGGAACATAGACAATGAAGCCCTGAATACACAGAATCATGCATTCAGCAACCACAACCTGTCCAGTCACAATGAAGCATGGCCACATTCAGATTTACACACCCACATAACACTACACACACACCCTTAGGTCACAACACACACATTGTCTATGAGCTGAAAAAAATATTGTTAACAGGACCAGTGAACCAGACTGTGGACAACTGGATCAGCAGATGGTCATTTTTCCTTTAGTCTAGTCTTTGAGACCGGTGTATGTTTGGAGTTTTTCCAATTGAGGTGTCTGGGCCATTAATTTGAAACAGTCATGGGATGGTGTGCTTGCAAAACACAAGTCACTGTGTATTTGGAGTCATGAGGGGACTCATTATCAGATTTCAGTGTGCAATTAATAATTGGTCATTTACATAGAATGCTTAAATGTACAATAAAACTTAAAGAATGTAAACACAGCTTCAAGATATTAGACATAATCATTTTATCCACATGCATTGCTAATGTACACACACAAAAAAAAAAAGAAAATCATCAAAAAATGTATGTGACCAACTTTTGTCACATTTCTTTGTCCACCATGACTACAATATTGAAAAAATATTTTTTAGTCATGCATTTCAGGATTGATGAGGTGTCCTCAACTTACACATACATACCTACATATACGGACATACCGAGTACAATGGCGCCTTTTTTCACTACGTTAGAAAATGCGCTAAAAAACTAATAAAATCCTGAACACAACCATTCTAGAAACCTTTAAGATGAATTGGAACGTCACTTTTCAGATCGGCCTTCTTAACCACCAACAGTGTTTGACCTCAGAGATATGTCGGTTTTCTTTGGGTAATCTGGTTACCTCTTAAAACATGTAAAACTTATATATGCTTCCAACTTGTGGCATTTCTTGGTCCAGCATGGTTGAGTTTGGATTGAAAGAACAGCACTATTCTGTATAGTATCCTGACCCTATTGAATAGGATAAACTGGAATGCTGCTTGTGAGACCGGCCTTTTTATGTGAAAGGGTGTCTGGCTAATCTATGGATTGGCCAATCTGTATTTCAGCCATGGATCTAGAGTGTAGGCGTAAACGTGTAGAGTCTTAACCAAAAAAACCAAAACTTGGTTTAAACTATTTGTGAAAATGTATTATTATTATTATTATTATTATTATTATTATTATTATTATTATTATTATTGTTGTTGTTGTTATTTTTGTTATTATTATGTAAACAGAAAAAAATATTTAGTGCTGAAGTGAATATGGCAATACCATTAAATCATATTTGCTGGTAAGAATCAATACTGCAATATACAGAAGCTAATGCTAAACATTTTAATCAGATTTAAAATGAATGACTCATGATGTCCAATTGCTCAACTGTCCAATTGTCACCAAGGGATGTCAACTTTGTTCTACATATAAAACCATCTACACCATGTGCACCAGAAGGCAGGGACATGACAAATACACATGAACCAAGAGGCACAGAGAATCTGGATTTTGCAAACTATGGTCAAGCATTTTCAATATTTTACTGAAGCTTTTAAATTCTAATCATCAAACCATGCAGAACAAAAATGTTAAAATGATTTAAATGCTTATTGTTTATAGGGATTTTACCATCATGATTTACATTTATGACATGAAATGGTAGTTGAAATTATTAATCAACATAAGGTTATTGTAAATGCAGTCATGGGCAATTTTTGATCTCCACTTCACCTCACTTGCATATTATTGGACTGGAGAAAACCCACACAGACATGGATATAACATGCAAACTCCACACAGAAACAACCTGGACCACCCCAGCTGGGTATCTATCTAGTCATTTGTGAACGGGAAGTAACAGTTAAACTCTTCGGTTGTTTAAAATAAAGCATTTTTTGTTCTGCATGTCCACTGTAATACATATTCTAATGAATGTACAATTTAATGAGTACAGTGTGGTAGGTACTGTGACTAAAAAGTCATGAACGCAAAAGGACAAACAATTGACCTAATGATGGAAAAAATGTAAGACAAATGTAACCTTTTTTGGCATGCCAGATAATTCACTAACTTGGGTTTGTGGACGTGTTCTGAACTAGAGCTTACTCTGACCACTGCTGTCAACAAACACAGTTAACCTTATTTAAGTTACACAGAGGACAGTCCACCACAACAATCTCCTACTCACAGAAGTAGTGTAACACCATCGAAAACCATGTAACCATGTACATTCCTGTTTGGGAATGAATGGCAGCACTGTGCAAGCTATGATTATGACTTTCTGCTAAAAACATGTTTTGTGCAGAATTGTTTCAAGTTTGTTTTGCTTCTTCCTACCCCGTAATTCCAAATGCAAAAGTTACATGATGTATGACTCTGTTCATAACAACTACATTTTCCCATTATTCTACCCTCCCTTGCTTTCTAAGAAAATTGGATGTTGGCGTGCCTCTGGCGTCCCTCGCTCACTTTTTGATGAGTGTCTAACCTCAGTATGTTTGCCTTTGTGTGTTCATTTTTGCTGAACGTTATGGTTTCAGCAGCCCGAGGCAAATTGCAAACAGGCCCTAAACATAGTCAACAGCTATGCATGTCTTTTGAGTTGGTATATGGACTTGTTTTGTACAATTACAATACCCTATATTCCATATATAACACACCACTCAAGTGAGTGCATGTGATACTCATGCCAGGCATTAGATTTTTGTTAGTCTTAGTATAAATTTACTACTCATAATCAGGAAAAAGTAAAATAAAATAAAATATTGTGTTTCTTACATTTACTTTGCCTGTTATAGGACAGTTTAAACCGAATATATGTTTTGTCTGCTGAACCTAATTTATTTTGTTAATAAATCTCCATTCTGGCATTTCAGGCCTGCAACACATTCCAGATAAATTGGGCTAGTAATGATGTGAAGAAACAAAATACTGATGTGATCTCAAAAAGGTGATGTCAACAGGTGATTGTAGTTGTCTTTTATTGTTGTCTGAGCAAAGATAGCCAAATATAGCCAAAGATAGCCAATCCAGAAGGTTTGAAAAAAAGCATCTAAAATCCACCAACATCTCTATTGTCATGCGAGTGAATGATGGTCATGGATTGCAAAGGCAGACGAGTCCTTAAATATAAACCATATAAAGTTTTTCTAAATTGGGACAGATCGACTGTGAAACAAGACATTTGTTATTAAAACACTCAGACAAGAATTTTTGTCTTTTTAGACCGTCGCAGAATGTTTTGGGTTTACATCGAACCATTAATGCCCAGTTCACACCACACCTTTTCCAGTGGTTCGGTCAGAGGGGCTTTCACACTACATACTAACAACTAATTGGTGACCTGCGGTTTCACACTACATGATTTATCAACAACTGGGATCGCTGGCAAGCTGCTCTGCTCCCGCAAACCAAAGACGTGACAAGGGGCTTAATTATACCACATCCAAGATTTGCATGTGTCAATGTATTCTGAAACAATTTACACATGTTTTTTTTTTACCTCACACCATATGTAGCATTCTCATTGGTTGTTCAACTCATCTATCACGGCGACACCTCTTGAAATAGAGCTGGGATTAAAACAAACAACCTTCTATTTGATCAATTTCAAATTTGATTTGATTTGATCATCCAAAGTTCTACCTACTAGGCTTCCAGAGTCAGTATTGGAGACAAATGTTAGTCAATAAACTTTGTTTGTAGAAGAATGTGACTGTCATAATAGTGCTAACTGGATGTGAACCTAATTTATATATTCCTAACACCGAAACTTGATGTGACAATCATACCGGACTTGTGCAAGTTAATGAGAAACCAATGTGCTACATAAAAGTACAAGAATCATAACAAATAATAGCAAGAGAAATACATTCCCAATAATCATTCAGTCTCTGTAACACTACAACAGGGCTTGTGAGAATTCTTGTGAGAATAACAAACCAGAAGTCTGGCACTGGAGGAGGGGTAACCTATATATTCTTAACTCTTTTTTTCTCTCTGTCCCACAGCCATTGTAAAAGCTGATATATAACAGTGCAGCTGAAAGCAGTCCTGTACATCTATTAGCCAAATGTTGCTTTTACTGCCAAGAAGAAAAAAAACAGAGTGTGTACTTTTCTTCCCTCCTATCACCCCTGCCAAAACTTTCCTCCAACAGCAAGTTATCCACATACCATAAACTGACCATGCTATAGACAGTGTTTTGTTTTCTCAACTATAAAAAACTGCTGTTTAAAGTAAGTTTTTTTCTGAATCGTTACATCCCTGAAGGTTTGTGTTTAGCAATTTCACATTCTTCTTTCACATAGCAATCAGGTGCCTCACGTTTAATGGTTTGAACTATGAGGCAGTCCTCTCAATCCTACGGTAACCGGTTAGTCAAAATTTCCAAGATGTCAAATTCACTACCCAGTATCAAAACATGGGCGATAATTTCCTCCTTTGAGAGTCGCTAAATGTTCTAGGTTAATTTTCAAACATTAAGATAGGCTATCATGTATTTTATCATTTATTTTGTACTTGTTTTGTTATCTTGCCCACCTAAATTATGTGCAATCACCCTTCCCTCCAAGATTGTTCTGGCATTTTGCACTTAGGTTTATCTTTTATTTTTCAGGCTTCTTGTCACCCTTCGATTGCATGGTGCAACAAGCCACATTACATTTCAAAACAGCTTCTGGATTAAACATATGAATAACAACTCTACTGAGTTAAGCAGCTACACACAAGCATAGAATGCCAAGCATTAGCTGGAGTGATGTAAAACACACCACTCTGAAACTGTAGATCACTGTAAACAAAGTCTGCAGCAAGATTAATGTATGAGTCTGTGTTTGGAAAAGAGGAAAAAGGTAGTTTCTTCTATCACAAAGTGAACTGCATTGTACTACCAAAGCTAAATTTGGTTAACTGACTTGGTTTGTATATTTGTTTGAGCATTTTGTCCCTTTTCCCCTCACTTCCAGTTGACAATAGATTGTTTCCTCATGTGATTGATGAAAATGAAAGTAGTACAACTTTGTGTACAGTGAGAAGGGGGAATTTGCTTGATTGCACTGGGGTCCAGTGGTTACAGTAATGGTAAGACATAGTAAAACATTCTGGCTGTAGCAACTTCTACAAAGGGTGATGTTATTTATGATAAATTATTTATGATAAATGCCTCAACAAAAATGTAATGTTTCAAAATATAAATCCTGGAATAATGGAAAGAATTTTCAGTACAGAGGATGCTGTTAGAAAAAGGAAAGGAAACTAATTTTGAAATGTCTTTAAATTGAATGTGATATTCAAGTAGTCAACTTGGCATCTAATTGGACATCAGGTCCAATTTGCACCCTGGATCCAATCTGCAATCTGGACATCAACAGCTGGGTGTTTTAAACAATATTTCAGCCTCACATTTACTTCTGACACTAGATTTAGTACAAACTGTAACAGAATCTGATTATTACTTTAGTAAATATAGTCAGCTTGATGTTTGAATATGAAATCTGGTAACAGCTGGCAACATGGAATCCAACATTTTTTCATTCTATTGGATGTAGTTTATAAAACTTTATAAAATAAAATGGAGCAAATTGATTTTTGTTCATCAATGGGAGCACTGAGCAGAGCTGTCAGAGCTTTATCACCTATTGGAGCACTCTCCATTTACCTTTCTAGACTAGTTCCAACTAAAGAGGGATAAACTCATTGTTGTGGAGTCAGATTTCTTCTTTACTGCAACAGTAAAGAACAGACACTTTTATTGTCATTTTGACAGTGATGGAATCGATTTTGCTCCAGTAGGACTTTTTATTAAGTTTTTTTCCCCTATATGCTTTGTACATTGAACAATCCAAGCTTCACACAACACCAGGCAAAAACACTGTTAGTCTTGATGTAGAGTTAGGACAGGGCAATAAAAACAACCCTGGATGTTTTATGTTCTGTGTTATTTAATTTTATTTAATATTTAAATTAATCAAAATAATACATGACCCCTTCTAGCAATTATGACTACAGCAACTCATGAAGGAAATCACATTTTGTGAGCTGGCTTAGAGGTATAGTGGAAAGAACTTATTTGGGTAAGAATCCTTGCAGATCTCATGCACCAATGCATGCAGATTTGCTTTCTCTGGTATAGATGGAATCTTCCAAAAAGACAATACAAGACATTGACACATGGTTAGAAATGTCCTACATTGGTTGTGAGAGCATGACCTGGTTCTCTAATTCCCTGGACTTGAACACAAATTATCATATGTGGGACCATTTTCATTGTCGGGTTTGCTCTATGGATCCTCCCACAAGCAGCTGTGGGGTGTATTGCAGCAAACATAACATAGGGTGGCTCCAGATACATTTGACGACCTACCAGGACATTATTGAGTCACTCCCAGTCTGTGCTGCACACGGTGTTTTTTTTTTTTTATATAATAATATGAATTGAAATGTTTTGGGTTAGCACATGCTTTCTCCAAGTCAGTGTGTCTTATTAAATTTTCATACGACTGATAAGTATCCCCTTTGCTTGAGATGAAATCACTAGCATCCAGTGTAGATTGGACATGTTTAAACAATGAATTTAACACCATCATTTTTTTAAAGTTCCTGCCAAAATTGCAAGCCCAACCTCATTCAAGGAATGTCAAGTTGTAAGTTTATACATGCTTGCTCAGGGTGGTAAAATAATGACAACATGTTCTCAGTGATGCCCTTCCCCTGCATTAACAAAATCTGCAAGGACATCGGTTACGTTTGGTTCATGACCCATTCATTTCACCCTTAATCGAAATCCACAAACACATGGACATGTGCAAACTTCTCACAACAACGCTGAGTCAGACAGTGAGGTGAATGACATAATGACTTACCTTTACACAGGATTTGTACACTGAATCAAATGCCAAATCAGTGAAAGTTGTGGGAGGCAATGATAACACTCTTATAAGCTAAAGGAAGGAAAAGGTGAAAATCCTTGCCAGAGGAAGGCAAGAGGAAAAGCTGACAAGTAGTACCAGATGACATTACATTAGCTAAGTTATGTCCAGTATCAAAACATATAATCACAGTAGGAGTTAGAGGACAATCTCATATTCAACCATTTAAGTTATTGGACATCAATGCTACTGTTGCTCCCTTATTAAGACCATACATTGGTCTCTTGGTAAGTTAATTTCCCCCCATGGCTCCTATTACCACTTCTATGACATTCCCTCCTTCTGGCACATAAGTGTCAGTTCGTATCTCAGGATGTCTGACACTATGGATCTCACTATGGATGGCACCTAAAATTATCTCGCAACAAGACATAGCTGATACCTGATCATCCTATAATGTAAGTAATCCAGGTGTTGTCCTATATAACCTCCTGACTTTCTCTTCTCATGTAATGTCTAGTCTCAATTGTCTTGCTCCTCTAACCAGAATTCAAGGAAGATGTATCAAGGCTCTTCACTGTACTCGCACCCAAGTCATGAGACAAGCATCACTTGTTTTGCTGAACATCTAAATCTCTTGCTGTCTTCATATATGATTACAAACCTCTTTGCTACACACTGAAGTACTTACTAACACTGGTTCTAACATTGGTTCTAATAGTGTTTTAGCAGTTTTTAAATAATTTGACTGTGGTCTCCTTGAAGTAAAATAACAAAATGTTTACTATGGACTAACTTCTGTAAGTGCCCTGGATGAAAACATCCTTGGTCAGCCAACCAGCTACTCTATCCACCAGTGAACTGACAACTGAGTCGAGATTTTGAGTACTTCTTTTCAAAATCAGAAAATAACAGAGAAGGACAATATTGAGTTAAAGGGTTCAAATCTCTGGGTGTTCTAAACGTTTGCAGTTTAGGGGACATCCAGTTACAAGTACAATTGTATTTTCTGTGGGCTTTAACATGTCATTTTCTTTTGTAAATGTTGGGCTAATTCTCCTTGAGATTTCTCATCGAGCATATGGAAAATTTTAGCTTACCCACAATTCAGATTAGACTATTTCTTAACATTTTCCATATTATAAAGACAGAAGAAACTTAATAGACCAGGTACAGCTGGGAGGCCATTTTATTGCACAGAGTGAGAACATGAGACAGGAAGTGCTTCTATTTTGATGAGTGTACAGCAGGACACACCAAACTCCTTACATAATCTTCCTAAGAGAGAACAAGTGTAGAAGGACACAGTGTATCTTCCAAAAACTAACTTTGACCGCATCTGTTTGAAGTACCTTTGGAGTACATTGTCTCCTTATTAACTCAATACTAGATTTAACTTTTTGTGGCAGCCATAGAAGTTAGCATTTTTCTGGAAGTTGGTAAAGTTGTCGGAATGAAGAAAGGCTATAAAGTCTTGTTGCTGGTTAAAAAATAAGTAAAGCATTGGGGTCAAACATAATGAAAAAAGCACATACTACATTGAAACCTTCTTTAGCAACTGGGAGACTCAAGCAACCAGCACATAAATCCTAAAAATTATTTTCCTTCTTATTCTGATAATACACAGACTTACCAATTATTGCATTCTGAATCTGAAGTTACATACAGACAGACACACACACACACACACACACACACACAGAGAGAGAGAGAGAGAGAGAGAGAGAGAGAGAGAGAGAGA
>JAYDZF010000005.1:6926230-6943282 GCA_034509105.1 Microcambeva barbata
TTATATATATTTACTTTTTAAGGCATGTGACAATGACACGAACAACAACAAATGTGCTTGTTAACTTCCCATTTTGTCTAAAATAGGGAACAACATACACACGAGGCAAATTTACAATATACACTATGAACAAATCTTTAGGAATATTTCAGGATTAATGGGATCTTCTCTAAACTTTTGAATCCACATGTCCAACTGTTCAATATTTTTTGCACAACATTTAAGAATGAGCTTAACAAAATGTTTGATCTATGAAATGACTAACACATTTCTTGATACAATTAGAACTGTTTTTTATCCTCCTCACTGTCATACTTATTTTAATGTTACTACTAAAAGCTTACTTTTTCCAACATATTGATGCATTTATTTTCAATGTAAATACATGTTTACATGATGTCACAGATGGGGTGGTCCTGGTCCTAGCTGTACAGATTTTGCATGTTCTCCCTGTTTCTGAGTGAGTTTCCTTTAGGTTTCCTCACACAGTTCACATGCAAGTGAGATGAAATACAAAATTCCTATGACTATGTGGAGTTGAAGCCTAGTGGATATGGAACTGGTCCTGTAAGCAAAAGGTCGCTGGTTCAGCCCCCCCGTACATCCCCCCCCCACTGCCATATGGCCACTGTTGGGCCCTTGAGCAAGGCCAGTAACCCTCAGTTGCTTACACAAATACACTGTCTTTTTGGATAAGAATGTCTGCTGAATGTTGAAAAAGTTAATGTGTGCAATAAAACCTTATGAAGTGTTGTATCTTGTGTAGCGATTAACTACTGTGTCTATCATGAATGTAAGCAATGAGTCAAACATGACATTAAAATTCTAATCAACAGTTATTATAAACATAATATTCTGGAAAGATTCAGGGAAACTAGAAAAACCTCAGCCCATGTAAGAAAAGACCCGAAATCATTGTTGAAGGGCTTCGGTTTCCTCCCACAGTCCAAAAACATGTGAGGTATAATGGAAAACTAAATTTTAAGTTATACAATTTCTGGGTATGAGTTTGTCCAAAATGAGCAGTGTTGTTTTATCTGATCGGTATTCTTATTCTTGTTTATAGACGAAACAGGACTGCTCACACACCCAGATATCGTAAAACTTCAAAAACATCATCATCATTTTGAAGTGGTCTTTTACCGCATGTGATGACAGATTTTACTTAGCTCGGAGTACATGACACAGATTTACATGACAGGAGATTCACAAACAAGAACTGAAAATGAATAAATTGAAAAATGTTTTTTTTTTCATAATGTGCTATTGGAATAAATAGATTTGCAAATATGTATGTATAAATACAGCAATTCATGAAAAGAAATTGAAAAAAATAATTCTGATAGTTTTGGAAACAGGTCCAGACTTAATACAATCCACAATAAATCAGTTATGGATGTGAAGACTGGTGGGGAAAGAAAGCACACACACACACACACACACCGCTAATAAGGGCTAATCAGGGTGTTTACAGCATCTCAGGGTGACATTCCTTCCCCTTTATTCTGTCTTGCTGCGATTAGCTGTGTTTGCATCCACAACTACTCAATAGTCCCAGCAATTAGAGTGACACATGCTATTGACACAAACACTGGGGTGGGGTCGAGGGAACGTGAGGAACAGGGAGGAACTCGGGGAACAGAGAGTGACTAAAAAGTGTTTGTGTACATGTGTTTGCCTGACATCCGAGGAATCTTGTGACCTTTCGTTTCCCTCGACAGGCAGAAGGTGGGAGCCCGTGTGATGCAACAAATATTTCTGATCTAATCCATCCATGTGTGAACACAAACAACATCCCTTTTTGGCCTTCTATGCACCCCCAAGATTTCTGAGAGGGTAAACAAGCTACATGGAAGAGATTGTGCAGTTCTGTTTAAGTCTCCATAGGCTTATTTTTTTTGTAACTCTTATAAGTTCAGGGAAACAACTTGTAATGTTCTTTTAACTTTTTGGCTGACCACCTTAAGTGTATTTTGTAACTTTAAAAGGAAGACACACCTAAGATTTTGTATTTGGGAGATGATGTAGACTTTGTGAGAATATTGTCATTCAGCTCAAGAATTACTTTAATTAATTTATTTACATAACACTGCACATATTATCATTTTTTAACAATCTACCAAACATAATATTCTGCAAACATTCAGGCAAAAACCTCAGCCCATGAATCACTGTTGAAAGTGCTGTTGGGGGCAGCATGGTCGCTCAGTTTACGTTTTAAGCATTTAGCAGAAGGCTTTACCCAAAGCTACTTACACTACAGTGACCGTTTACATTCGATTGAGGATTGAGGACCTTGCTCAAGCAAGTGCCAAACAATGACAACCTGGCAGTGGTGGGGCTTGAACTAGTAACCTTCTGATTACTAGTCCAGTATTTTAACCACTAAGCTTGTATTTAATTCTCAGTGGAGTATCCCATTGTCTAAAGTGAGGTGTTTTGAATCATGTATAAATGCCATGAAAAATTCCTAATATAATAACTATAAAGTGATGCCCTTAAGATGACATTGCATAAGAAACCCTCATGCTGCTGTAATAAATATAGAAACACAGGCTTGGAAGATGTTGGAAAACCTTATGCAAAGAGTCTGCCATACATGAATTCTACATAGAACCACAGAAAGGTTCCCTCAGTCTAAGCTTACTTCACATAGACTTGGGTCGGAGCAGGTCCTGTCTTTTTGGTTTGCATGTTCTCCTCATGTCTCTGTGGGTTTCCAGTGGGTGCTCCGGTTTCCTCCCACAGTCCAAAAACATGCAAGTGAGGTATATTGGAGATATTAAATTGTCCTCTACTTAAGTGTTTGATATAACCTTGTGAAGTGATTAAGCTGGTGTAATGAGTACAGTTTCTGTCGTGAATGTAACCAAGTGTAAAACATGATGGTACAACTCTAATAAACAAACAAACTCAGTTAATGCAAACCAGTGTAGTAGACCATGACAGCACCCAATCAATTTAAACAATTTTCTGATGAAAAGAAATAACAGCATATAGCTCTCTGGAGCATGGGCTTCAATGGAAACAATAAATTGAGTAATTAAACAAATGTACTTAAATTTACAATGTGTGGCAAAACTATAAACATATATAATTTTAAGATTTAGAATACTCTTTTCATCACTGTGCAATGAAATTTGTTTTCACCCGATCCTTGCAGTGAAACACACATATACAAACTAGTGAACACTAGGGGGAGTGAACACATGTTTCTGGAGTGGTGCAAAGCCCTAGCCACGGTGCCCGGGGAGCAGCTAGTAGTCAGGTGCCATGCTCAAGGGCACTTCAGTTGTAACCTGTTGGCTCTGAGAATCAAACCGGCAACACAAATACACTTCAGCAATAAAAACTGCTGATACTTTGATTTATAATGATAAAATACTGTATTAAACTAAAAAAGTGTTTAAACTAGTGATCTTAAATTTTTTAATAATTTAGTGTATATACTATCAGTGTAGAAAACTTCATCACCTTTCGTACACTGCCTTGCAAAAGTATTCAGACCCTTTACATTTTTTATCTTTTGTTACCTCACAACCTGGTCTTAAAATGGACTGTTTGAGGGTTTGCATCATTTCATTTACAGAACATGCCTACAATTTTAAACAACTGATATTTTTTATAGTGAAGCAGACTACAAATAAGACAAAATAACAGAAAACTATGCAGTGTGCTAACTATTTACCCCCCTAAAGTCATTACTTTGTAGAGACACCTTTTGCGGCAATTACAGCTGCAAGTCGCTTTAAATAAGTGTCTATGAGTTTGCCATTGGGATTTTGCCTATTTCTCAAGGCAAAACTGCTCCAGCTCCTTCAAGTTACATAGTTTACATCTTTAAATCTGACCACAGATTCTCAATTGTATTAAGGACTGGGCTTTGACTATGCCATTCCAATATATTTACACGTTTCCCCTTACTCACTCGAGTTTTGCTTTAGCAGTATGCTTTAGGTCATTATCCAGTTGGAAGGTGAACCTCCACCACAGTCTCAAAACACTGACTGACCAAAACTGGTTTTGCTCAATATCCCTGTATTTAGCCCCATCCATCTTCCCCTTGACTCTGACCAGTTTCCAAGTACCTGCTGCTGAAAACCATCCTCATAGCATGATGCTGCCACCAGCATGTTATACTATGGGGATGGTGTTTTGGGGGTGATGAAATGTTTTGAAATTGCACCAGACCTAGCATTTTCTTTGGTGGCCATTTTGGTCTCATTTGACCAGAGCACCTTCCTACATACATTTGGGAAGTCTCAGAAATGCCTTTTGGCAAACTCAAAGTGAGTCTTCCTATTTTTGTCTGTAAGTAAATGCTTTTTTATGGCCACTCTTCCATAATGCCCAGCTCTATGGAGTTGCACGGCTTATTGTGGACCGATACTCCAGTCTCAGCTTGGGTACTCTGCAGCTCCTTCAGGGTTATCTTTGGTCTCTGTGCTGCCTCTCTGATTAATGCCCTCCTTGCCCAGTCTGAGAGTTTTGATGGGCGGGTTTGTTGTGGTACCATGTTCATTCCATTCGATGATAATGGATTTGATGGTGCTCAGGGGATCTTCAGAGATTTGTATACTTTTTATAACCCAACCCTGTACTTCTCTACACCTTTGTCCCTGACTTGTTTGGAGATTTCCTTGGTCTTCATGGTGTTGTTTGGACATTTAATGGTGGTTCAGCCTCTGGGGCCTTTCAGAAAAGGTGTGTATACCCTGACTGATCAAGTGACATGTAGATTGCACACAGGTGGACTTTAATTCACTAAGCATGGCCGTAATGTAACAAAATAGGTAAAAAGCGAAGGAGTGAATACTTTTGCAAGGAACTGTATATATTTCAGTCTCTCCCACCCTCAAATGTAAACGATAAGGCATGGAGAGGTTAATGACCTTCTGTACTATCCAGTTCAAGCTCTGCACTGTTTTCATGCTGGATAAAAACCTACATCTGGCATTAAGCCAAACACTATAAAAACACGTCTCAGAGGCCACTCACATTTTAGGGAGGAAAATGGTGTTACTACTAGAACATTCAGTTCCAGTTTCGCCTTAAAATTACTGACGACACATTTGAGATTGTACAATAAAATGATTTAATTCATTGCATTATTCTTGCCACATTAGTCTCTTTGTTACCCTTCTACTACAGTGGCCTCCCCACTCACCAGATCTGATAAATGTGTTGCTAAAACTCACAAATCTGATGCAATTACATAATGCAATTAGCACCAAGATACTTTACTAGCACACCATGGGCTATAAAATATTATCTCTCCAAGTTAAGCATCAGCTCTGCTACTGGTCAGCTTGTTGCCTCCCTGGCAGGCACAATGTGGCAGTGACTGCAGCAGATAAAATTGGTCACAAAGGTCTGCGAGGTGGCAAAAACTGGACTAAAAACTATGCTTGTAAGTATTCTGATTAGTAACCCAGGGTGTCAGTATAGAAGTGGAGTCATGCATAAATCAATGCGTAACTCATGTGCAAATCTGCTGAATCAGAAGGGGTACAGAATGGGTTGTCAAATAAAATATTAATTGGGACAAAACCTGAAAGAAATGTGTAAATAAAACCATAAAAATGTTTTCACATGACAAAATTCTCAAACAATCTGATACCGAATCGCTAACAGCCATGATGATTATATTAAACAGATTACTTGAACTTGGATGCATCTTAACTCTAAGAAAAATACAGTTCCATGTAGAGTTGGCCAGCATTTGTTGGATCATACTTGGTTTGTGGTCAATTACTGGAATCTGTTGTGTTTATAAAACAAAGCATCACTGTTTTACTGATTAGAAACAGATCAGCAATCAACTATGACTTTTCTGTATTTTTCCTAGTAGGACAGTGGAGAAGTAAGCAAATTAGAGAATAAAACACCTAGATTTTAGTGCAATTATTTTTACCAGGATCATGTAGAATATCAGCTAAGTTAGAGTAACCCATCCTTACTGCTGACATTCAAGAGCTTAAAACATTGTGTATTTCTCAATTATATAATTTTTAGGGCCTGATTGCATTTTAATACCATGAAAAAGATGAGTTCAGTCGGAAAATCAAGAATTTCAGGTTGGACTATTAAAGATGAAAAAACAATGCAGTAAACATTAAAATGTGTCTACACTTTTTGTTTTAGCATGGCAAAAAAAACCTAAAACATCTACATATTCCTAGAAGTTTCTGAATTCTGTCCAGCGTTTGAGGCACTTGCATTCCCCAACCCCCTCCAATTTCTATACTCTCACTGTGCTTGTATGCTTGATTTTTTTTTTTTTGCCCAAACACATTCTGGAGGTGTGCGTGCCCCTAGCCAATTACAGCACACCAGGACTCAGAGCTCTATCCAATAGGATAGAGTGTTGTGTTGGTGCGGCAGCCAGGCATGTGAAGAACAGGCCTTGTTTTGCAGTTGGATTTTCTCCCTCATGTCCTCCTCCTTCTCTCACTCTGTCTCCAGAATGATGTATTGCTTCAATGAAGTGGCATAAATAGTCTCTGGACTCTCGCCCGTAATAAAGGGGGCTCGTCGACAAACAAGACGCACACAGATGAGAGTTATTGAGTAATCCCGTCAGGGTGGGGTAAGCCGACTAAAAGCACTGCTTGTACTGAACAGAAGCGAAAACATCTAGCAAGTAAGTGCATTGGCGTCTGTACGAGCACAAACAAACTTTCACTAAAGCGAATATCCGAAATACAGAACACTTAATTTTTGGTTTTACACTATGTGACCAAAAGTTCACACAGCTTCTTATGGTAGAATTTAGGCGTTTCAAGAGTGACTGTGATGTCTAAGACTGTGTTTGACATTAAAGACACAAAAACCTGTCTTGTCCTATATACAAGTACACAATATAAAAAAATATATATACAAAAACCTCATGAGCTCACTATAGGCAGCCATTCATATCATTCTACTTATTATTCCAAAAGAAAAAACTGTCTGTGTTCTTATGTACCTAATGGTACCTTAAATTTGACCTGTAATGAGGGAGCACTTGATGCTTCCTTAAGGAGATGACGAGCAACAAACTGTAATTCTTTCAAGGCTCCAATTGTACTGTGCTTTCAACCACACAACAGCCCATTTTAATGTTTATCGTTTTGTGATTTTATTTAATAAATAAAAAAGTAAAGCCTCACCACATCCATCTAGCAAAGCAGGGTCTTCCAAGTACCTTCTTTACACCAGACAGCAGTGAATTCTCACATACTGCTGTGCCACATGCAGAGAGCCATGTTATACCTTATATGCAGACCGACGCTGACACCTTAACCTGTCCGGTTTTAAACTTCCTTACACAACACTGATAAGCAAACTTGAGAGCTCCAACATTTTACTGCGGTGGGCAAGTGTAATAGACTGCTGTGTTACCTAAAACAGGTTATTTACTGATTAAAGCAACTAACACTATAGCAGAAGTCAAAGTGTTCCCTGAACTATAGTGTACCAATTTCACAACGCAAAGATGAACTGATGTTGATCTTGTGTTTGAATTTTGTTGTAACAGTACCACATAAAAGTACAATTACCAGATTCCCTTAATACTCCCTTGTCTGTCTTGAGTGAATATTTGAAATTAGAAGATATTAATCATGAATACAAATCACTTGTATCTTCTGTCTTGTATGCAATTAAATTCAATTTCTCAAATCTGATCTGTAATTGCCGGTGCCATTTACAAAGCTTCTAACCTCTTGGAATACTTGTACCAGAATAGATTTTTCCTTCTTTAAAGAGAGCAAATATCACATGAGAAGTCAAAGACAGACACCTGACCGCATAGCTGACATGTACAGAGACGACACTGACTTGACAAGGCTGTGGAAAGTATCGCTAAAAATACAGTTGCTTCCATACTTATGTCCACTATACAACCTGATACTTTAGAATAGCTCCAATTGACACACTTTCATGAATTAATAATAACTGCCAGAGCTTTTTTCCATCTTTCACATGACCTATAACACAACACTGAAACACTTTTTGCAGGTTGCAACCAATATATTGCTTTTATTGAGAGCTATTGCGTTTCCAGCACTTTTAGTCAGCAGGAATTACATAAGTAAATACACACTGTTGAGTCACATTATTATGACCCCCGGCTAATACCTACTTTAATTTAATATAAGCTTCTGGAAGTCAAAAATGTAAAAATAAAAAATATCTATCTATCTGTCATTCTGTCCATACGTCTATCCATCCATCCAGCCAGCTATCTTGATTGTCATTGAAGGTTGTTAGATGTATCTGGGGCCCTGCTGACTGCAGTACATCCAACAGTTGATTGAGGGGCATGAAGAGAATCCATAGAATGGATACACCAGGTTTGCCTTCGTATTTGCCTTACCATATTGGCTTCAAGTCTGGGGAATCAGGGGGCCAAAGTTGTACTTTGAAGTCTTGGTCATGAACACCAATGTTACATCGTCTCACTGTAAGATTTAATGTACTCCAAAGAAGATAATCGGCATGTATGAGTGAACATGATCTGAATGGATTCATGATGTACCCACCAAGCCAACTCACCAAATAATTCCTTCATTCATAATAACTTGACAGTGTAATGCCAAAAGTCGCATTCTATTCTCAACAGCATATTTAGTGTTCACTGATACATTGACCATCCACTGATGACAATAATATGTCTTTTTTCATATCCAAAACCAAACTATAATGAATCTTCTGGCTCTTTGTATGTACACAGGGGTAAATATCCAAAAGCCAGTATGAACTATGGCAGCAAGTCCATTCAAATCTGTAGGGCAAACTGAACTAATATAGGGACTAAAGCATGGTGAGGACTTAACCAATCACGAGCATTTTTACAAGCTGGGAAAGCTTTAAGACATAACCCAACAAATAAGAATTTAATGAACTTTCTTTCTCCGGGAAATCCTAAGCTCCCTGGTTTCATAACATTTCTGGATTACCAGCCTTGGTTGATGTGTATGTGTGTGTTCTGCAAAACCATACAGTATTAAAGGACTTTCTACTTATATAGCAAATGAAACAGGGAGAAAATCATTACCCTGCACATAAACATGTAATAAGTGTATTAAATGTCGTTCTCACAGATTTCATCGAAACACCTGGTTTGTAACATTTGGCTGACTTTGGCATGTTGCCTGTGAAGTGTGTGTGGAACCAATTCCATTGGTGAAGAAAAAGCACAAAGGTTGTGTAGGATTGTAAAATATACACATATAGTCACCCTATAATTATTTTTTTATTATTTTATATAGCTTTTAGTACCCATGTCAATACATATATAATATGAGTCTCTGTTCCCATAGCAAATAGCTTCCTAAGACTGATGATGTACATATTTGCCAGTCGTAAAGAGAAAATACAGTCTTTTGCACCCTTCTATTTATGTATTGACTATTTTGAAATGAGACTTCTAATTCATACCTTACTGCTGCTGCATGCAGTATAACATATTTCGACCTTATGAAGGATGGTCAAAATCAAAGCTGACTCGATCTTAGTACTGACACGCTTGCCACAATTAAACTGGTGCACCACTCAACTTTTAATTGTAACTTCATATACTTGTTGAATAAGTAAAAGTGGGAATTTAGTTATATGCTCTACCCACAATGCAATATGATTCATTGAAGACATTATTTCTTTTAGCTACTATATATTTTTTATTTAAATAATGAATGCCATTTCATTTTTCTTTTATATGAACACCACCAATAAATGAAATATCCTCCCATATACATTCTGAAATTCTGAACCTGGCAACCCTGTAATACTGTCAACCAGAGGAGATGAAAAGCACCAGTTCACTGACTTTGAAATTGATTAATTCTACATTTACAACCAATTTGAATCATTTAGACATGTGAATCGATTTTTAATTGTCTTTTGGTGAGTCGAATCCGAATTGGGAGAGTTTCTATTGTGTTAGTTACCAATGCATATATCGGAAAATATTTCTTTAAGAAACATGCTGAAGCTTTTTTTTTATGAAAATTGTTTTTCCATAACAGGTCATCAAAATCACATTGACATCACACAGTGGAATTGATCACCAGATAAAAGTGAAAAATAATCAGGAGTAAGATAAAAGAAATGTAGAACACTGTGTAAAAGTTCAGTATTAATGGTTTTGAATTAGTTAACTAAACTCCAGAATATTTTTGATACGTTATATTACAACAATTTCTTTTTGTAACTTTTGTTCCAATCTTTCCCATCTTGAACTGCATTTCCATATGCCCCTAGTCAAAATAAAAGCTCACTTCTCCTAGGCCATGATTGCTGCCCTCCCTCTTGGAATTTTAACAATGTTCTATATAATGCAGATGTTTAGATACAGCGTGCATGAACATTTTGTCCCTGTGGACAATCAACCAGCAACAGATGGAATTTTCAATACCCCCCCCTTCATATACACACACAAAGGCTCACGTTCAACACACACATGCAAATATAAAACTAAAGATAAACACACACCACTGCTTCTCACTTGGCTGATGCCTTGCTCCTTTCTTGTTGAGGTGTGACATCAAAGGATAGGACAGAGAGTTCCAGCATGAGTGTATTTGTCTTAACTTACCACTATCAGATCATTCTTTTACACATTAGCCAGCTGGATCAAACACGCAAATATGTACATTTCATCACTTTCATAAAAACAGACTTTGCAGGAGGGGCCAAAACAATGCTAACATTTGCTAACAGTGTTAACAAACCACAAAGAGCTGAAGTTAGATCCAATATGGCAAATTTGCACTAATTTTAAGAGAAACAAAGATCTCTAGTTTTATTTCATTTGACTTCATTAAAATTCACCACTTTGAAGTTCTGGGATTTTTTCTCACCATTCTCATGATCATTTTGACCCCATAGGATGATATCTTGCATGGTGCCCCAGAGCGAGGGAGATTATCAATGGTCTTTTCTTACAATAGCTCCCACAGTTGATTTATTAACACCAACCTGCTTGCCTATTGTAGATTCACTCTTCCCAGCCTGGTGCAGGTCTACGTACTAGTGTCCTTCAACAGCTCTTTGGTCTTGGCCACGGTCGACTGTTTGAGGCTGTAAACAGGTGTCTTTTATACAGATAATATATAACAGGTGCCATTAATACAGGTAACGAGTGGAGGACAGAGGAGCTTCTTAAAGAAGTGACAGTTTTGTGAGAACCAGAAATATTGCTTGTTTGTGGGTGAACAAATACTTTTTTCCCACCGTAATTTATGAATAAATTCTTTTAAAATGTGATTGTCTCATAGTTTAAGTGTACCTATGATGTAAATTCCAGACCTCTCCCATCCCATGAGTAGGAGAACTTGCACAATCAGTGGTTTCCTTTTTTTTGACCACTGTAAGTGCTGGTAGGATAAGAACAGAGTAAGAATTACTGTTCACTAGTCTGTCGTAACATTTTTTTATCTGAATTGTGATAACCAGAGAGATAATTCTGGGCTGACGAAAGTGATGAAAAGTCTTGGACACAATGTGACTACAAATTGTATCAAAAATAGATTGTGGTTGAAGTTTGTACAGAGACGTTTGTTCACAGGGACTGTTTCGCGTACAGGCCAAGACCTTCCACTGCCTGTGATTGGTCACCATGTATTCCAGGGCCAGCTTTGGTCAGCATCACAGTTCAGCTGTTTCTGCTTTTTAATCTGTTGGTGAATATCAGAGCAAGACCCACCCTGATTATGTGATATGTAATATTAATTTTCCAAGCCTTGCTATTGATGATGTTATTTTATATTTTCATATATTTAGGCCAACATTAAGAAAAAGAAAATGTAAGTATCACAGCAAACAAACCCTCAGATCTAAACCTATTTGCTAGCCAAATAAACAATGCTCTAATATTATAAAAATGTTATAACCTTGTCTGTTTGTTTCTTGTGCCATAATTGCTAAAATAGCTAGATGATAACACACTAAAATTCACTTGCTTCAATTATAAATTTATCCTGATTTTCCTGTACCACGTTTGATAGATACTGACCACTGCAGAACCGGAACACCCTGTTCTAAGATGTTCTGACCCAGTCATCTAGCCATCAAAATCTGACCCTTGTCAAACTTGTTTAAAACATTGTTTGCCAGTTTTTCTGCTCCTAACACATTGACATTGAAGACAAAATGTTCACTTCCTGTATCCCACCCACGAACAGGCGCCGTGATAAAGAGATAATCTATGTTTAACTTTCAGTGATAAAAATGTTATACCTGGTTGGTGTAGAATAGAATACAGTGCACCCCACCCCCTGGCCAGTAAAGATGCCAGACTACACAGGAATAGGATCAAGGTCTTCATGACTTTCTTTGACATGTTAGTGCTACAGTCCTTAGAGCAAGCCTTAGCCTTTCAAAGTAAGCCAACACTTAGGTTCATTACATAAAGATTTATCACATTTGATTTAAGTGTGTGCCAAGCAATTGGATCGTAACACAAGTACATCTCTAATGGCATGTCGAAAAATGAAAATATGTATACTACACAGTAGATTTATGCGCCACCAACTGGTAGTCTGATGCTATGCTATGCTTCATTTCAAAACCGTACTCTTCCAAAAGGAATATTTCTAATTCAGAGGTTCTGGAAAAATGAGAGGTCAAGTATAAAGCTAGGATGAATAACTTGATGAATCAGAGGTTATTTTTAACCTCTTGGCCCCCAGATGTTCTGAAAAAACTTTTAGCAAGGCAGTGCTGCTATTCGTGGAAAATGTCCATTATGAATTAGTTTTGTGATCTTGGCATGGGAAAACATTAATGACCAATGCTAGCCAGGTCTTACTGGTCTAAATAATTCATTGAATCATGTTTGGAAAACTTAATTTGAGGTTGTTAATAAATGGGCTAAAACAAGCGACAGTACAGTAAACTTAAACAGTAAAAATACTAAAAATGCCATTTTTATCATTTAAACCCAATATGCAGCCAGCTAAACGCCTATTCTCAGTGGCTACTGATTTAGTCAGCCATTTTAAATTGTGTTTGTAAACACACAGTAGCACCAGTTAGTCTGTTTTGATACCTGTATACTGCTTATTGTATGCATTTACATTAGCAAAGTTTGTAGTTTTGGTTGTATTATAGGTTTCTTTATGATTCGGTAATCATAAGCAGTTCTATTAGAGATAAAACCGAGTCTTCTCTAAAATAACAGCACTCCAAAGACATGCTATCAGATTGATTGGAGACACTGAATTGTCCTGTGTCCTGTTGGTACCTGCAATGCACTGGTGCCCCATCCAGGGTGGTACCATGTGCCTTGTGCCCGTTGAAGAGCTGGGATAGGCTCCAGCACCCATCCCTGACCCTAATAAGGATAAGGGGTTAAACACAATGAACTAAACTGAACACTTAGCGATTTTTAGCGATTTTGTCTTTGTTTGTCAAGATTTACATACTGTTCTGGTCATCAGGTCAGGTAAAATTTATTAGCCATTGCCTAGAAAATATAGCAGAGTAAATGCTACAAGACAGTGATAGCAAGGAACAGTTATAAAACATCCTCTATTTATGTCTCATGACTAGCTGAGAGAGAGGTTAAAAAACATAGATCAGTGGGGGCCGGGTATAAAAAAGACATGGTTGCATTTCTGAGAATTCAAGTTCATGGTGGAAACCAAGAAAACAAACCTTTTTTAAAGTTTTAGCAGGATAATTTTGAATGCATTTGGGCCGGTTATTTGCAATAAGCAACTAAAACTGATCATCACATGATCGCTGAGTGTGTTAAGCAATATAACCACCGCAACTTCCAAGTACTACACTGGGCTGCTAATTGTCAATATTATATCTCAATTGATTGTCTGTGGAACCATCTCAATCATTTTTTTCATTCTGTGGATCCTCCCCCACTCCCCCTCCAGCAGCTCTGGGATCCTCTTGAGTCAGCATGGCTCCAGATGTCTCACTGTGTCACTCCCAAACTGTCTAGCTGCTGTCTAGATTATTAATATACCTCAATTCATTTCAGCCCTGCAACACAATCCAAAAAAGTTGGGACAGGGGAATTTAGGACTGGTAATGAGGATTAAAAATAAAACAATTATGTGATTCCTAACAGATTATGTAACGTGATCGTAATCATGGTTTGATAGAAAAGCAGCATACAGGAAAGGCTGGTCAGAGGATTTGTCGGAATCGACTCTAGGCATCTAGGATAGATTGCGAATAACAAAAACACAAATAATAGACACGGTAAAAATAAATGCCTATAAATGTCTATTTTATAATTTAAACCCCAAAAATGCAGCCAGCCAAAAACACATTCTCATTCTGAACTGGAGTGTATTGAGTCATCAATTTTAAATTGTGTTTGTAAACACACAGTAGCACCCGTTAGTCTGTGTATTTTAACACCTCTATACTGTGCAGTATATCTTTTGCACAATAATGTAAACTTAGTATTTACCTCACCTTGTTCTGTTGTGTAGAGGAACTGCCTATTTATGCATTTACATTAGCAAAGCTTTGTTTGTAGCGCAAGTAGCTTCTGTGTGATTTGGTTAGGACAATCCAGCTTGTTATCAGCAATAACTGCTGGTCTACAGTCCTGATCTGTCTCCAATAAAATAAAATGTGACGACACACTGCACTAGATCACTTGGTATCCGTGTTCATTTCAAAATTATTATCTCATTCTATTTGATCTGTAGAACGAGAAATATGCAAATCACCTCAATTTTTTCTTTTCATAGTTTTCTCATGCATTTGTTGACAAACCCGAGATCTTCTGATCATCTTTGCTCATCAAAAACAAATTACAATTATAATGACCTGTTGACACCACCTCTTTGGTGTTTTTTCATCTTATAACTAGCTCTAAAATGCTCCCATCCAAGTTTTATTTTTCTGAATGTTTTGCAGGCCTGAAAATGCAGGAATGGATTTTTATTAATAAATGAAATCAAGTTGAGTAGCAACACATGAAACATCTCAGGTGTCTGCAATCAAATAAAAGGCAAATTGAATGTAAGAAACAAATTAGGTAATTGTGTTTTGAATTAAATAAATGTCAAAATAATTTGCATAATACTGGTGGCTGTTCTTATTTACATGTTTCCAACCATGACAGCTGACTTGGGTTTTATAGAGTAACATGTTTTCACTATTTTGAGCAAAAAGGCATATTGTTGCTTGAAAGAATTTGTAGTAAAGCTAAAGATTGCATTTAGAACAGTTTGTTTTGCATCCAGCGGTTTATTTTTAACAATATCTGTTTGACGACTTGTCTGTTTCATTTCACACCCCTCAGTGGCTGTTTCCTTTTTTGCTTTCACTTCAGTTTTTTTAATTCATACCACACAAGCAAAACACATCTACTGGTAGAATGGTATGGCTTCCTCTTTGTTCCTGAGAGCACGTATGATCTGTGGCACATGTGGCTGTGACTCAAGCTTCCCTGGTACCTCCTTCAACCCCTCTGCCCTGACACTGGACGCCACCACAGAAGCCAAAAGCACCGCAAGGACATCGGAAGAACCCCTTGAACCAGAAAAAAAATAAAAACAAAAAGCTGGCAAGTTGTCCTACAAAATCCAGGGCTGCTTACTGCACTGAAACCAATTTGTCAATCAAGTACAAGTATTACTACTTGTACTCGTAGATATCGAGTACAATAACATCACAATTCTAACAATGACTTTTAAAACATGTTTTGGCATTGCAGTTTAGCTCTTTAACTCTGTTCATTTTTCCATGTTGGCTTGAGAGAGCAATGTGTGCGGATCGGCTTGGCATTATTCTGTAATGATGGGCAAATTAAACCTCATTGAATCTTTTGAAGTTTCTTCCTGATTGTGCTGAAAATGATTTGAATTGGACACCTGCCGCCCTTAAAAATGTATTGCAACATGCAACTGCTCAACACTGAAACATACAAAACTTTTATGAATCCCAATATATGTTTTCATAAGCATTTTCACAAGTGATCAGTTGTTATAAGATAAGTTAATTACATTCCATTTATATTTTCAACATTTAGCAAATACCTTTATCCAAAGTGACTTATACTACATAATACAATCTGAGCAATAAGGGTTAGGGGCCTTGCTCAAGTGCCCACCAGCAGCAACCCCCTTCCTGGTTGGCCCCACCACCCTAATTAACTGCAGCTACTCCTATTTAGGATCAGTGCAAAGATACTCAGGTTGGGGATTACTAACGTGACCGTCACATGAAGTGTGTTGGATAGTGACCTTGGCTGGCTGACTGGTTGGTTGGCTTCCTTCATTCCTGCATGTCTTCCTGTCTTCATTCTTGCCTTTCTTCCTGCATTTCTTCCTGCCTTTCTTTCTTTCTTTCTCTCTCTGTCCATCCTGCTACAGGTTTCTGTTCAGTTAAGTTTCTGCCTTTTATTAATTTACTTTGTTTACCCTTTTTAGCCTGTTTGTGGGTTAGCCATTTAGCCATCTCTAAAAAAGAACACTTTCAATTAACATTTTTTAATTAAAAAAATATATATATATTTTTTTACAAAATAGCACATGTATCACCAATTTGTAGTGCAGCGCACACAAAAAGAACACTTGAAATAACAGCACACTAGTACTTATTAATTTAATGGAGGGTAACGTACACCTCCTTCATGATGTGTGCCAACAAACGAGTGTGCAAGTTTTCTGGGAAGAATGAGCTTTGTGACTTGTTAATCATGTCTTGTTGATGTGGCAGGTATGCAAAGGCAGTTCAGTTTTACACTGTCAAATAACAATAGTTACTGCATTTAGATTGTTCCTCAAGCTTGTTATGCCACCAGGTTATGTGAGTTGAAAATGAAATATTTAGCACACTGCCGTTGTCGTGTCTGTGCAGCAGAGCTTTATGATATTTTGCTTCTCTTATCCCACCATTAACCTGAAATGACTTGGCATTAGGAACTCCATGGGTCTAGAGCCCTGACCTCAACTCTACTCCTGTCTGATCACTCTGGTTGATGACAGCAGGTGAGGTGGGCGCTGATGTCCTATGAAAGCCTTCATGACTTTGCTACCTGCTTGCTCTCCCCTTTTAGTTATGCTGTAATAGTTAGGGGGCACCGGAGTC
>JAYDZF010000005.1:6967013-6980447 GCA_034509105.1 Microcambeva barbata
AGCTACTCTGTCTAAGGTTGTTCGAAATACAGACTCCAAGTCTTGAGTTGCCTGATCAAGGTCTTTAGGTTCTAACAATAGTCTAGCTGTTGGTAATTCTGGTAATTTGTTCCGGAATGCTACTTCAGTTGCAGACGTAATAGTACGTTTCAATTTAAAATGGCACACCTGCTGTATTTTATTTGCCAAAATACAGTGTAGAGTGGAGCAGGTAAGTTCTGGCATCATCTGTAGTGCCTTTTACAGCGTTATGCGAACTGTAAAGGATTGGGTACAGAGGTGATGAAGATCCTCTCTAAGCACTTCATCAAGTTGTTTAAGCAGGCTGGTCGTGATTTCTTCTGGACTGGAACGATGACGGATTGTTTGAATCAGATAGATACTTTTTAAATCACTTTACAGTGAAATTTGTTCTCCGCATTTAACCCAATCCGTGCAGTGAAACACACACATACACACTAGTTAACACTAGGGGGCTGTGAGCACAGCAGTTAGAGGTTAGGGCACTTCAGTCATGACATGTCAGCTCTAGGAATCGAACCGGCAACCTTCTGATCACAAGCCCAGTTCTCTAACCACCAGGCCACGGCTGCCTCTGGTACGACACCCTCGCTCAGGTATGAGTCCCGCGAGAGTTCAACCAATGGCCCGCAGTCATCACGTTACTGGTACTACACAAAAACATGTGGGTGTCCGGTTATCATCACTTTGGGTTTTGAGGTGGCTCACATATCACTGCGCTCACATTTCAAATAACAGCTACCCCTGTGTACCAAAAAATGGTTACATTGTAAATACAGAAACTTAAATAACACCTTTATATAAATTAAGCATCAATGATAAAAGTAACTCTTTTCTTTGCATCACATCGTCCATAATATTTATTTTTTGTGGCAGTTCTGCATTGTATTAGAAGATCCCTTACTAGGGAGGATGAAATATGCATCCTTTAGAGAGTGTTCTATGTTGTGCTAAACACTTTCAAGCTGTCGTGTGGATGCAAGTTTTCAGGTCGCTGTACACGACTGGGTCTCTTGTAAACAGACTTTCACACTAAATGATCAATCAATAACTGTAATAGAGGCGAGCTTCTCTTGACCAAAAACTAAAAAAGAAAAACATTTCATAAAAACACAAATGAGAAGTGACGAGGGGCTTAATGAAAACATGTTCAGTGTGTGTGCTGATGTGCTGAATGGATTTGGCTCTGCGAACAGCAGTGATTGTTCTGGAGTGTTAGAAGTTGTTTTGTAGAGAAGGAAAATGTCAGAAAAACTATATTCTCATACACGCATTGCGAAATATTCAGTGTTTTTAGAATCTTAAATAGTTGAGCCAGGAATTCTAGCCAAAATGAGAGCAAAAAGTGTGAACGATGGCATACGTCATTGGCCCTGGTGATGATCATTGAATGTGGCCCTTGAGAAAAAATATATATATCAGGGACCCCTGTATTTTTGCATTGAAAGTAACCCAAGACTTTTCTGTGTACTCAGGTCCAGAAACTGTCCCAATTTAGCCCAAAGAAACAGCACAAACCCAAGCGTGCTGCTAGTGCTGATGGTCGGCGTTCAGGCAACAACATTACTGCGGTCCAGCACTTTCCTCCCTCCACTGTCAAAGCTTCACCGTCCAGAACACTGAGGCATCACACAGCTGGCCAGGATCGTCTCCAGCTGCTTCGAGACACACAGAGACTGCAATCCAATATCCGCCGACAGGACATCAGCTGGGAAACGTAGACTGTAATTGTCACTAGTGCTCCTTTAGTGTTTTGGGACAGCTGTTGGAAAGTGTGGTATGACATAGTTTAGCAAGGACCTACAGAATGCACACTGCTGGTTCTGAAAGAGCTGAATTTGTTTTGCTTTTGTGATGTGGTTTCTTCTTTTTGGGTTTGTTCTTTATTTTGTGTTTTTTCAGTATAATAAATAATAAAGTATTTTTATCTACATATAACTTTATGTTTGTGTGAATTGGTATGATACATCTGGACCTAGAAATGGCAGTCCTATTTCCCTATTTAAAAGAATTATAAGTATGTATTTTACCAGTCTATTTCAGTGACTGCCATGTGACCTTAATGGGCTTCATGATGTAGGTGTGATTCACATCCAGTGTGCGAATGCCAGGGAGTTTCCTGAAGCTCATAAAATAAGTAAAGAGCTTACAGCACAATTCCAAATGGTCAAACTTCTGTTTTAAGTTCCTGTTTCAAAACTCCTCTGTTGTAATCTTTGAATTTACAGCACATATTTTGTAGTTGAGAAACACTAGCTTAAACTATGGACAAATTTGTGGACAACAATTATTGAGTTCAGGATACCACAT
Source organism: Microcambeva barbata (assembly GCA_034509105.1). Classification (NCBI taxonomy): domain Eukaryota; kingdom Metazoa; phylum Chordata; class Actinopteri; order Siluriformes; family Trichomycteridae; genus Microcambeva; species Microcambeva barbata. Next base: position 6,969,345 of record JAYDZF010000005.1, read on the forward strand.
GTATCTCTAAAGAACATATGAACTATTTAAGTCCCAGCTGTTTCCTGTGTACAAAACAAGGTCTGTGAAGTCTGACAGGGTTAATTTATCTAGTGTAAACGTCAGTAGCCTACACAGCCATGATCCCATTCCTGATAAACATCTGTCTGACCTTACAAATGAATGAATGAATAGGCATACATACTACAGACAAGTTCCAAAATGTAATTCCTTGCGGTAAGGTTCAGCTACTTTTGACTATAGTTTATCAAACATTAAACCCAAGCACGTCTCGTCTCTGTATCTGCATAGTAGGTTCAGGTACAGTGGGTGTACCAGACAGAAGAGACTATTCAGTTCATGTTCTTCAACCGCCCATGGCAATTTTCCTCCTAATTTAGAATGTGTACTGGAGTCTCTTCTGCTAATCGGGGTCCTTGCACTTCTTAAAGACCCGATCGACAAATAGTCATGTCATTCTGTGACCTAGCCGACCTGGTATCCAATAAGTGTGTGCTACAGACAATGTCAATTGAGCCCACAAGATTGTGTCCACCAGATGAGGCAATTTTGAGTGGGTGCCATAGTTCATCCCATTGGTTTTAATTACATGATGCAATGTTCTATTTACCTAAGTAGCTGACTAAGTAGGCAGTAAGACCGCTCACTAGGTTTTGGAATACACCCACTATATACATTGAGGACAGCAGATGGTAGTTTCTTTATATTTTGTAAATTTTAATATCAACATGACCACACTAAGGTGCATTTAAAGTGTAGTGGTGAGAACACTTGCTGTACTGTGATGTGTGTTTTATGTACAGTACAATACTACTGTGTAAGATTTAAGGGAAGATGTACTTGTATTTCTAACAAAAAGAAAAATTAAGACATTAGAAATGTTAGGTATGGGGTGTTTGGAAGATCTGACACAGACTATTTCTTTTTACATTATCCATTACAAGGGGAAAAAAAGATTGAACATTTTTAAGATCAGTCTTTTGGAACCAATTAAATTCATAAAGTGAAGGGTCCACTACACCTTAACTGTTTCTCTCCCAGGTAGTGTTTGTTCTGTCTTGCTTTTACACTTGCATAAAAATACAGATGGCAGACTCTGTCCAGTCTGTGTTATTAGATTAAGCTGTGATTCTGGTTAAATGTAATTATTGTAGAAAAGTACATGAGCTTTTAGAGGAAGAGTGGCCGACATATAAAATACCAAATAATCTTTCCTCTTCACAAATCAGCTTCAGACTTATAAAGCAAATGACCTCTCTGACTCAGTTAACACCCCTATGAGAAGAAATCATACATCATAAATACTTGACATGAATCACAAGGATCTCTTTGTTACTGTAGAAACTGTCCACAAAAAGCTAAAAGAAATATAATTAACTAATGGCTCAGGTGTGGTGACTCCAGTAGGTCCAGCAACATTCCACCCCTTTGGTAAGGCCTTTCACTTTGTTCTGTTGCCTTTTAAATACATATCAATAAAGGATGTGTTTAATATAAAAATATTCATGGACAAATGGCAGTAATCCAGTATGAGTAAAACCAAAATCGCCATCCGATGACCAAAATGTGAGCTGCAGACAGGAGACGAGCCATTTTCACGCGAACAAGAGCGACACGTGCTCTTGAGGAGCAGGTGGAGGCTTGCTCAATTTATTAGTTCACATAATTGCACGACCATGTAGTCATGCTAAAACTGAAAATTTACTAGAAACGCTGGGCCACCTTGACCGATTTATTCCAAGAGCCCCGTTCAGCACCGTTCTTTCATGACTTTACCTAGATTTGTGCATTTTATCACCCAGCTTTTCTTTGTATGTACTAGAAATGTATATTATTATTATTATAGTACATTTCAAGCACATTGTTTTATGTTTAAACTCTGACAACAGGTGGTCACAATATTTTTAAAAGAAAAAAAACCACTGGAACAAAAATGAATGTCAGTAAAACAAAATGTCTTCATCCCTACATGTTTGCACACATCCTGTTCTCGAGTGGGACAATTATTTTCTGCTGGCTCATCAAGAATTCGAGTCGTTTTTGGTTTCCTGTAGACCGCTGTATGACCCTATCCATTGCATAACAAAAATGAGTCACATAATAATGATTCAAAATAAACAACTATGGAAAAGATGAGATAAGAAAGATCAGGCAAACTTTAATGGTTTGGCCAATCGTCGGAACCCTTGGACACACACTTGAAAAAAAGTGCATAGAAATACCAATTTCCTCACAATTTGTAATTACTCATATTATACATATGAAGTCGGTGGCCATATACCAATGACCGGTTGTTGGGTAGTCAGGACTCATTATTCCACAGGCCATGGTGGGGGACAAATGCAGTAAAAAAAATAGGAGCAAAGCACACAAAAACACCCCAATAAGGACACCAGTCCCGTTTATGGCCTGTGGGAGGTACCTAAAGCTCAAGGAAGAAACCAACAAAAGCTAACATGCAAACTCCACAAAGAAAATATTAGGACCACCCCAGCCAGGCTTTTTTGTAATAAAACAAAAAATATAAGAGCTACCAAATTAGTACAGGTCATGTTGTAGTTATTCCTTTAATTTAGCTCACAAGTTAACCTGCTGAAGAGATATACGATCCAGGGTTTGAATGTCAGCATTGATGTTTTCAGTGCCTTCTCGACACTGGTCCTGACCTTGTTTGTGCCCGAAATGGAAGTTGGTGTAGAACCTGTACTATGTCTGGTATGCAAACCAGAGTTCTCCCTCACACGCTCTCACACAATCACAACCCTGGAACTGCTACTTTGATGTACTGCTGCATTACTTTGTAAAATACACTTTGCATTTTTTTGCATTTTGACACTCTTACTCTCCTGATAACTGTACATTGCTTACTGTATATCAGAATATATTTCTACTTCACATATAATTTACTCAGTACCATGTACTGACCAACACTCATCTGCAATGTGTATTGTATTGTATTTTTAGTTCTGTGTTGCACTGTGGTCCGGGAAGAACATTGTTTCATCTTAATATGTACTTGTATGTACCTGAAATGACAATAAAGACTCTCAGACTCTTAATGGAGGAAACCAGAGCATAAAGAGCCAAGAGGAAACCCAGATGGACACTGGGAGATCAAACAAACAAACAAAAAATTCACCTGGGAACTGAACCCAAGATTTTCTTGCTGTGAGCCGACAGTGCTACCCGAAACTTGTTGGCTGAAGGCAGGGCTCTGGCCAGGCCACTGTACTTATAATTCAATGTACATGTTCATGTATGCAAACTTACAAAAGAAAGCTCGGACACTTTTTTACTTTTTAATTTATTATTAATTCAAACATCATCAAACCTAGTAGTAAAATAAAAAAAAACAAGCAAAACATTAACAGAGCTGAGAACATTTTAAGGCAGGGCTCATGGCAACATAAAACAAAAGCAAGCAAGGTGCAAGAGTGGCTATATCGTCCTAGGATTAATGGAACCTATAAAAGTCCAAGATCTTCAACATTCATACATACATCCAGTCCACCATGATTAACAATACTTTCCCCCACAAAAAATGTTGTTTTGACACACAATTTGTACACGAGTATGCAAACCGATATTCCAACAAGCGGTCAGTGATGTACTTAGCATTCTGCATCATTTCACCCAGGCAAAACATGCAAAGGCCACATCAAAACTAAAATTTCAAATAATTATTACATTGAAATTAGGTTTTTGAAGTAGATCAAATGTAGTTGATCAGCCAGGGGATGAGCGTGTTTGTCTGGATTTATCACAAAGAGAATGAAGATAATTTCCTTTCACAGCTAACTTGAGTACTGTGCCGATTTTGTGAAGCAATGTGTGACATTGTAACCAAAATCATGTCATGTTTGACCCGACTTCCAGCCGAGTGATATCAAACAAATCAGACTCCTTTCACAGAGTACAGACCCACCCAGCAGATACGCAAGCCGATGAATATCTGCCAGATGACACACAATCAAGTTTTGAACTGAGGAGTTCTGAGTCTCTGCGCTAGTGTGCTAACTGAACATCATGTTGTGTCACTTGGACTTGAATGCCTTATTAAGGAGGTGAACTGCTGCAATTGTACTATGTGGTGCTGTATCCCAAACGACATAGTATTCCATTTTGACACTTTTTAATACACCACTAATGCATGCATGCTGAAGACTTGGTTTATAATCCTGTCTCCACTGGATTAAAATTTAATTTGTGCATTTTATTTAATTTCTTCCCAATTTAGCTTTGCCAGTTTGTCTCATTCTGCTGGAGTATGGAAGCAGAACCCTTTTCACCCATTCACTCTAGACCTGTTAATGGCACAGTCAATTACACCAGTCCTAAAAAGTGCATCAAGACTCGAGGTCTAACATTTTGGTTGCAGATTGAATTCCTTCAAGAAAATGAGAATGGAGAGGTTTTACCTTGACGATGGAGTATTTTCCTTACAAGATCACACATGCTTCCGAGCAAAATGAGATAATTTTAGACACTGTAGCTGTATGTAAGCATGTTTTTAAATATGCTGCAAATGAATAACTTCAAAAGAGCTGCACCCTCCGACCCATATTACTGTGCAAGAAATCAGAACATCAAGACAGAGTTCAACAAAATTATTAATATGATGTACATCAGCAACAGATATGGTTGTTTTTTTTAACATTAAATCAATAAACAATGCCAAGAACAGCCTCACAACTCAATGTAATGCTACAGAACAAACTTCAAATGTCTGGGCTACTTAATTTCATTTGGTTTACCTGGGACATAACAGACATATTGGATAAAGTATGGCTTTAACAAGAAAAAAAGCTTTTAAAGACCAAAATCTCTTCATTTTTATTAACCTTCCATGTCATTAAGGCACTTCATCTTCAAGAGGGAACAAACAATTACAGCTCAAACAGTAACAACAAAAATGAAGCAGGCATTTTATGGCTCTTTCGGAGCAAATCGGTGGTGCTTACATCCCAGCATTGGTCCAAAACGAACAATGTGTTTTATACTGCTGCATTATGGGAGAAACTTTATTTAAATCATTGCCACAACTGCAAGAGCAGGGAATGTAATGTGAATCGTGAACTGTAAGAAATTTCAGGCACTGATGGGCAGCAATCTGGAAACCGACAAAACTATTCTTCTAATTATTATTTCGTTTACCAAAACTGTATCTAACCTATGATCTTGTGACTTTAGCCTCTCACTGCTACAACAACCCAAAACCTTGATTTTAAAGTGGCACCTAATAACAGAGCCATGCCAAATTCCCGAAATAGTATTGACAACCCTTGTGAAACTGACTTGTGTGCTAAATCCAGTGTCTTGGAGTTACACAGTTCAACCAAAGAGGTTTCCAAAATAAAAAAAAAAGTTACATATCGGACGCTCATATGAGGCTGACAAATCCTGGCATGACCCAAAGCGAAAGCTAGAAGCGATCCCAAGCAGTCCCTAAATCATGTTAGACGACTTTGCGTGTTCTTTAAACAAATTGCTTTCATGCCAATCGGGTTAAGTGGTTCAGGAAAGACTTGGGCAGCAGATGATTAATATGGCAAGATCAAAGAGACGGCAGAAAATATGGTTCCCATAGGAATAATTTAAAAAGAGGAAAAAACGCATGGCACAAGATTAACAGTGATACTGAAAGGCAAGAAAACCAAATATTAAAAAAAGCTTTGAGACAACATGCTAATTAAGACTATTTAACCCCTAGATTTAGCTCTTTACTTTCTTTTTAACAGTGGAAACTTGATGCTGGTTAAATTGTATTAAAAAAAATAAGAGTAACACAGTGCCACAACTCTTAAGAGTTGGTTAGTCAAATTGCCTTTATGCATTTTTATTAAACGTGTCCAATTTCCTGATGGTTATGCTTCTTCTCTACCAATACTGAGCTCAGCATTAATTGTGGAGAACAAATTTTACCCACCCCCAACACATGGGTAGTTGTGGTACGCATTTTTCACCTGCACACGTAGATCAGCACTGTGTACGGAGAAACACACCCTGAACAGTGCTCTCCTCTGTGTGCAGTCACCAATAATCAGCAAGCAGAACTGCATTACTCATGGGACAGATACCCTATCCTTTTTTTAACACGTTTGTGTTACTGTATTAGTAATGAATTTGGCAAATTGATTCATACTGTTTCTGGAAACACGTTCAATGGTTAAGACATCAAGCACTGAATGAAAATTACAGCTATACTAGAGAGAAAAACAACCACTAAATAAAAGCCTTCTGTGCCTACTGTGTGAATTAGGGCAAAAACACAAGCCCCAATCCACCAATCCCCAAAAGTCACACACTGCTGCTTCAAGCAAGAAGGAAATTGCAACTGAAGCAAACATATTCTTCATTTTTTAATCTATGGCTTCAGGGAGGCCATTTTTTTAATAAAGAAAGAAAAAAAACAAGGTAGCTTCAATCAAAATAATGTGCAAAACAAATCAGCCAGATTAAATCAAGCGAATGCGAGAAAGCTGGTGAAAAGATATTGTCATTAACAAGATATTAAACCTTCTAACAAAGCAGTGGCATTAAAACCGGCTTCTCATTTAAATTCTGTAATAAAACCGAAAGTCATTCACTAAAACTGAGAGAAACTGGTGTGCGAATGAATTAACTTTAATACAGACTCAAAGCCACTGCCAGTTCGGGGAGGGGGGGGGGGTGCTTGTCTGTGTCAAACAACTTCTTTCTGCGTGTGTTGACATCCTAAAATGCTAAAGCTCAGTAATGAGTAATCATGGCTAAAAACACAAATCCAGCCTAAGGGGGTATAAAGTATTTATGTGGGCAGCTGTATTAAACATGATGCTTCTGAAAGTGTTACAGGGTGTGGTAGTTGCGATCCTTGGACTTGCAGAACTTATAGAGGAAGAAAATGACCGCCTGAAGGCCGAGCACGAGCACAATACCGCCGATGAAACTGGCGGCATCGAATGTCGCTTTCTTCGGTGTAGGTGGTGTCTTTGTTGTAGTGGTATCTGCAGAAAGGCCAATTCAGCTCATGTTTACATTTGTACAAGGTCATGAAAAACACTGACAAAAGAGTGCCTAAATAATTCTGTTTAGTGAGTAAGGCATTTGGCTTGATTTTTTAAAAAAAAAAGAAATGTGTTAATAAAAGAAAGTACTCCAATTCCTAGAAAGTAAATCTATACAAAACTGAAATACAAAAAAATATGTATGAAGAAATGTATTTTGGTGCCACCGAATGTAGTATTTCTAACACTTATATAAGCCAAGAAAAAAAAATCACAAAGGTTAAAAGGCATCAGTTCATTGACAGTAAACCCAAAATACAAAACATATACAAAAATGAAGTTTAATTTAATTAGCTTAAATAAATCCTTTAGTAAATATTAAACAAACATAAGATGTTATTTTAAAAAAAGCAAAGCACTTTAAGGAGAGCAGTACTTACTCGATGTGTGGACGGTGGTCTGAACAGGCGCAGCGGTTGTAGCAGCTAAAATCACAAAATTAAAATGAACCAAAACATTCCTGAAAATGTACTGATTTCTACATGTCTGTTATCAAAGCATTGACATTTACATTTGCATGAGTTGATGTAATGCTTTATAACCTAACGTGAAAAAAATGACATATGGAGGTCATGAGCTAGTAATGCTGTCAAGTCAAGCTTTCTTACTGGTGACTTTATGCAAAGCAACGTTAAGGCTATAGAGCTTGGCAATGCATTCTTGGGTAGTAGATATACAGTCTGGCAAGGATTCCAGCGTTTTGTTTAAATTGAGCTTAGTATTCCAATCAGGTATGCAGTGAATTTCGGTTCAAATGCTAAAGAAAAAGTCATGAAAAATTATATACGATGATATATTGCTATTAAGTTATCGATGGCAATTTTAGTATTAAGCTATACAGACCATAACCAAGTCTATCGGGTACTACCCCATCACCTAATTCCCCAGACTGGACCCAAACAGCGGCTGTGAAATGCACTGCAGTCAGCATGGCTCTAAAAACATGTGACAACCCATCAGGACCTTTCGGAGGACTCCTAGCCTGTCTAGCTGCTGTCCATACAACACACAGCAGTAATTATTAGCTGATGGTCACAATAATGTGACCTTAAATTTTCCTACGTGTGGTGTTCGCCTTTAAAACCTTAGTATAGCTGAAACGTTACCTTTAGTAGCATTAGCAGTAGTGTGAGTTTCAGTCGAATTAGCAGTAGTTGAATTGACAGTAGTTGGAGAAACACTGGTGGGGGTTGAGGGTTCAGGAACTGAAGTTGGCACAGCTTGGAAGAAAAAAGGACATTTCATGTATTTAGCCCAACAAATCAAGTCATTTCCAGCTCCCAATGTGAAAACTTTGTATACCAATACACACTTATCAAGTATTTATTTTAAACGCCATATCAACACATTGGTTACATTCATGGCAGAACAATTCAGTCTTCAGACACACACCTTTGTCTGTGTATTTTCTTTCTATTGTTCCAGCTTTATATTTGTTGATTGGTCTTTGTTGAGTTAGTAGTCATGGTTGGGAGTTGTTCTATTTGACATATTCAGTTTTCTGTGTTCTTTCATTTTTAGATGTTAGTAATTAGTCCAGTTTTTGTGAAAAGGTTGTAACTATTTAAATGTTTAGGGTCACATTGATGAAGTATATTATGAGCTGATGGGTGAAGTAAACAACACTATCTTCATCACAGCATATGTTAGTGGCTGAGCTGTATTAGGCAGCAAGTGGGAAGCAGGAAAAATGGGTGAGCATGAGGATTTGAGCTCCATATTGCAACATACTAGACGAATGGGTCGGAGCATCGCCACAACTACTCTTGTGGGGTGTTCTAAAGCTACAGTGGTCAGGATGTATTAAAAGTATTCCAAGGATGCAACAGTGGTAAACCGGAGACAGGGTCATGGCTCATTGACACACATCTGGAGTGAAAGCTCGTCCGATAGATGAAAGTTTTAAGGCTGGTTCTGATAGAAGTGTGTCAGAAACACAGAGCATCACAGTTACAGGGCTGTTTTGGCAGCAAACAGGGACCAAAATAATATAAGGAAGGTGGTCATAATGTTATGCCTGATTCAATGACAACACACATCTATGTGGTAGGTTAACTCTTTTAAGCTTGTGACACAATAACTTGGAACTTGAACAACTTTGTATAACAGAGTGGTCATATTGATTTTTTGGCATAGTGTTTGGAAAAAGAATTTGGAAAGATCATTTCAAAACCACTTCTGTCGTACTTTTTGGTCACTGCTTTTCTGGACATCTCAACTGTGACCAAACCCTTGGCTTATGGTTTGGCATTATACTAAGTATACAGTATGCATAAAGCGAATGCTATTGGCTGATGGCACTTTCACTCCCTGATAGAATCGAGCATCCCTCATACGTATTCATTCTTATGATTCCGTTGTTAGTGGACATTGCGAAGACAAATCAATGTACAGGGGTTGGACAATGAAACTGAAACTGGTTTTAGACCACAATAATGTATTAGTATGGGGGTAGGGCCTCCTTTTGCTGCCAATACAGTGGCAATTCTTCCTGCACAGTGTTCAGAGGGATTTTAAGCCATTCTTGTTGCAGGATAGTGGCCAGGTCACTATGTGATGCTGGTGGAGGAAAACGTTTCCTCAAAGACACCCCAAAGTGGCTCAATAATATTTAGATCTGGTGACTGGGCAGACTATGTTCAACTTCACTTTCATGTTCATCAAACCAATCTTTCATCAGTCTTGCTGTGTGTATTGGTGCGTTGTCATCCTGATACATGGCACTGCCTTCAGGATACAAATGTTAGAACCATTGGATGCACATGGTCCTCCAGAATGGTTCGGTAGTCCTTGGCAGTGACACGCCCATCTAGCTCAAGTATTGGGCCAAGGGAATGCCATGATATGGCAGCAAAAACCATCACTGATCCACCCCCATTCTTCACTCTGGGCATGCAACAGTCTGGGTGGTATGCTTCTTTGGAGCTTCTCCACACGGTAACTCCCCCGGATGTGGGGAAAACAGTAAAGGTGGACTCATCAGAGAACATTACATGATTTACATTGTCCACAGCCCAAGATTTGCGCTCCTTGCACCATTGAAACTGATGTTTGGCATTGGCACGAGTGACCAAAGGTTTGGCTATAGCAACCCGGCTGTGTATATTGACCCTGTGGAGCTCCCGATGGACAGTTCTGGTGGAAACAGGAGAGTTGAGGTTCACATTGAATTCTGCCGTGATCTGGGCAGCCGTGGTTTTATGTTTTTTGATACAATCCGGGTTAGCAACCGAACATCACCTTTCAGACAGCTTCCTCTTGCGTTTACAGTTAATCCTGTTGGATGTGGTTCGTCCTTCTTGGTGGTATGCTGACATTACCCTGGATACCGTGGCTCTTGATACATCACAAAGACTTGCTGTCTTGGTCACAGATGCGCCAGCAAAACGTGCACCAACAATTTGTCCTCTTTTTAACTCTGGTATGTCACCCATAATGTTTTGTGCATTGCAATATTTTGAGCAAAACTGTGCTCTTACCCTGCTAATTGGACCTTCACACTCTGGTGGCACTTACACTTACAATGTGCAATTAATGAAGATTTGCCACCAGGCTGGTCCAATTTAGCCATGAAACCTCCCACACTAAAATGACAGGTGTTTCAGTTTCATGGTCCAACCCCTGTATATAGTACTGTACTTACTAAAACATGCCTATACATAACCATGGTACTAACCACAACCACAAAAGTGAATACCAAAATGCCAAGGACAAAATATCATGCAATCTCTGTAACAAGTTTCTCCATTGGCCGACTCCATTCTGGTAGTGTGTTTACAAAAGTATTTCCTAAATATGGAACTAAGCTGAAAAGTGGCTTTATAAAGATGACAAAACATGTACATTCATGTTGTCAATGTTAAGTTGAGTTGAAAGAGGCAGTATCAGGGATGTGCCAAAATCAGCATTTTGCTTTCTAAAATACATTGTAATAAGAACTGCTCATTTGAACACAAACTCTCGTTATTGTGAAAAATATTATGTGGACGGTGGTAGCCTAGTGGGTAGAGCTTTGGACTATCAACCAGAGATTGGCGGTTCAAATCCCGGCTCTGCT
>JAYDZF010000005.1:6980547-6994464 GCA_034509105.1 Microcambeva barbata
ATCGATAATGAAATTCGTTGCCAACACTTTTAATAATCGATTATTATCGATTTTATCGATTCGTTGTTGCAGCCCTAAATACGTTATTCACTTATTTTGTTGGTACTCAATCAAATTTATACAGACTCACAAAGCAAAGTTATGGCTAACTACGCACTTGCTTTGGTTACATCCCAAATGGAGTGAAAGTGCACTGCATGTGAAAATGGTTAATACAAAATTTAACTCAACAACCCAAGTACAGTGTTTTTGACGTGTCAAGATGTACGATGGGTACGGAAAGTATTCAGACCCCTTTAAAGTTTTCACTCTTTGAATAAAATCAAAAAAGTTCATTTTACTTCTCATTAATGTACACTCAGCACCCCATCTTGACATAAAAAACCCAGACATGTAGAAATTTTTACAAATTTATTTAAAAAGGAAAACTGAAATATTACATGGTCATAAGTATCCAGACCCTTTGCTGTGACACTCATATTTAACTCACATGCTGTCCATTTCCTTCTGATTCTCCTTGAGATGGTTCTACTCCTTCAATGGAGTCCAGCTGTGTTTAAATAAACTGATTGGACTTGATTAGGAAAGCTACACACCTGTCTCACAGTGCATGTCAGAGCAAATGAAAATCATGAGGTGAAAGGAACTGGCCAATGAGCTCAGACAGAATTGTAGCAAGGCACAAATCTGGCCAAGGTTACAAATGAATTTCTGCAGCACTCAACGTTGCTAAGAACACAGTGGCCTCCATAATCATTAAATGGAAGAAGTTTGGGACGACCAGAACTCTTCCTAGATCTGGCCGTCCAGCCAAACAAATCGTGGGAGAAGAGCCTTGGTGAGAGAGGTAAAGAAGAACCCAAAGATCAATGTGGCTGAGCTCCAGAGATGCAGTAGGGAGATGGGAGAACGTTCCACAAAGTCAACTATAACTGCAGCCCTCCACCAGTCTGGGATAGCAGAGTGGCCAGACGGAAGCCTCTACTCAGAGCAAGACATGAAAAAACATATGAAGGACCCCCAACTATGAGAAATAAAATTCTCTGGTGTGATGAGATTCAACTTTTTTGTGTTCATTCTAAGCAATATATGTGGAGAAAACCAGGCACTGCAGTGAAACATGGTGGTGGCAGTATCATACTATAAGATGATACTTTCTGCTGCAGGGACAGGACCACTGGTTGCAATTGATGTAAAGATAAATGTGGCCAAGTGCAGAGATATCCTGGAAGAAAACCTCTTCCAGAGTGCTCTGGACCGCAGTCTGGGCTAAAGGTTCACCTTCCAACAAACCAATGACCCTAAGCACACAGCTAAAATAACAAAGGGGTGGCTTCTGAACAACTCTGTGACCATTCTCTATTCGCCCAGCCAAAGCCATGACCTAAACCCAATTGAGCATCTCTTTAGACACCGGAAAATGGCTGTCCACCAACGTTCACCATCCAACCTGACGGAACTGGAGAGGATCTGCAAGGAAGACTGGCAGAGGATCCCCAAATCCAGGTGTGTAAAACGTGTTGCATCATTCCCAAAAAGAACCATGGCTGTACTAGCTCAAATGGTACTTCTACTCAATACTGAGCAAAGGGTTTGAATAGTTATGACCATGTAATTTCAGTTTTTATTTTTTAATAAATTTACAAAAATTTCTATCTGTCTGTTTTTATGTCAAGATGGGGTGCTGAGTGTACATTAATTAGAAATAAAAAATAACTTTTTTGAGTTTAGCAAATGGCTGCAATGAAAAGAGTGAAAAATTTAAAGGGGTCTGAATACTTTCCATTACCCACTATGTCTGGGATAAAGCCTACTGTACTGGGGGTAAAAAAAATTACCAGCATAACTTGGCTGTACATTTGTAGGCAAATTAAACAGTAAACTGTGTATCTCTGATGGTGAAATAAGTAATATTTTAATCATTAGTGTAGTGAACCTTTAGATTATAGACTCCTTGTGTATCTTTGATGGCCTCTGATTCCAGGCTACTAAGCCTCCTTATACTAATTTAACTGCAGCATTTGATCCAATCTAACTCTATTCTATTAAATCGGCTACCATATATTGGTCTCAGTAACATTACTGTACTTGGATGGTTTGTCATTTCTGGACGTATACAGTACGGTGAATTAAAAAAAATTAGGTGCACCATCTCCCATTACTAGTGGTGTCCCCCAGGGATCTGTCCTGACCTACTACTATTTATAATCTACCTGCTTCTCATTTGTCAAATCTTTAAGAAATGTAATATTCATTGTTATGAGGACAACACCCAGTTATACCTGTCCACTGTCCACCAGCTACTCTTCCACCTTAATCTCTCTCTTTGATTGTCTAACAGAAAGAATTGCATTTTTCTCAAATTAAATGCAGACAAAGCTGAAATTATTCTTATAGGTACAAAGTCTCTCTCTAAATAAAACAAATCTCATTGATGATCAAGAACTCGGTTGTCGGGTTAAAAGTCTGTGCGTCATCCTTGTTAACAATCTTTCATTCCATGCACATATTAAGAATAACAATATATCAGCCAATTTTTATTTATGTAACAAATCGTCTGAGTCTGCTCTTTTATCCTAAAAGTGCTGCTGTGCACTGGTCACATCTAAAATTTATTACAGTAACTCTCTCCTTTTTAGTCTACTTTACAAATCAATACATAAACTGCATTCAGAATGCATCTGCTCGTAGTATCTCCAGAACCACTTCCACTGAACATATTACTCCAGTTCTTCATTGGGTCCATGTTGGGTATAGCATTCAATTCCAAATTCTCCTACTTACATTTAAAGCTCCATAGAGCTAGCTGTAGAATAGCGGTTAGTCTACAGCACTAGTAATCTGAAGGACGTTGGTTCGAACCTCACCACTGCTAGGTTGTTGCTGTTGGGCCCCTGAGCAAGGCCCTCAACCCCAATTGCTCAGACTGTGCACTGTAACTAATGTAAGTAGCTTTGGGTCAAGGCATCCGCTAAATGCAAAATCTATTTTCCAGTAATATACTTCTTTGATCCATCAGTCTACTGTTTGGGTCGAGCTTATAGCTACTTTTGGACAGTCTAAAACATCTTTTCTTGACTACACCTAATCTGTGTATTTAATTGTGTGTAACTATGGTATCAAGGTGTCCTTGAGTGACAAGGTGCCCATGAATAAAATGTATTACCTCAATTTGTTTTGTGAGCAAATTTAATTGCAGAATGCTTAATAAACTTTATTAATTTCTGTGTAAAGCTCATGCAAAAAAAAAGTAAAAAATATATTATCAAGGCAGTCATATAGTTTAAGACCTAAACCACAACAACGTGCTTCGAACTCCAAGTGCAAGCATTACAGACGCACTTGAATGTAGCATGAGCGAACAAGACAGGAGGCATCGGTTTCACTGTACAGTGCCGATTTGTATATTTTTTTCTCCGCGATATCTAAGGTTGTGTCATAAACTGCAAACGACTATGCTAACAAATGTACGCCGTCTACAAGGCGCTCAACGTACATGTTAAACAGGTTCAGGTTTCACGTCATTCCACATCTATTTAGTTCTAAGCAGAGCTACCCAAACAAGCCAGCTGACTGGGCCGAATCGAAAAAGAGTGCATTTTAAGGGAAGTGCACTACGTAGAGTGCCAATTGTTCACCCTAGCCATTATTTACAGACTAAGTAGAACGCGTATGATAAATATGCTAATTGATTTAGGATACAGCTCATGTCCTGGTATGACGCCGAGGCTGTCACAAAGTACAAATTCAACACTATATAGTTTTTCAGTGGCATTTTAAGCACAGTATACACTACGTTATTTTTAACGATCAGCCTCGCGAAGCAAGACTTAACCTAGCCCTTTAAGCTGAATTAATCGAAGTCTCCCCGACAAAGTGTATACTAACGTACTAATCAGTGTATCGAAATTAACCACTTATTATATGACTAAAAAAGTTCACGTACTATTTAGTAAGATAGTATAGGCGTTCAATCAGCACATGATAAAGGGCTACTGTTTGTTTTTCTTATCTCTCACCTAAAAGTCTCATACTTACCCACATCCATGGCAGAAACTGCCACGACAGTAAACACAAACGTAACGAATATAGCTCTCCAAAACATCTTGATTCGTTCTTTTAAATCCTAAAAGGCGGACAAAATCACGAGCTGAGCGATTTGGGAACGCTGGTAGTGTTAAAGGTTAGTTTATGACGCTGAACAGCAGTGCTTCCTGATTAGTAAGTCACATGGCAGGATTCTCAAACTGCCACGTGTTCTCTCCCCCTACAGGCGAGGATCTATCCAACAAACGTAATAGATACCGAGCTGTAAAACACTTGTGATTTATCAAATCTATATAATTCCTGTATTTTACTACACTATGTCAGTATATAACTTAGTTTCACAACAATTACTGCAAAATAAGCTTATGTCATAAAGGATCTGAACAGGCTTCAACCAAACTAAGTTTAGAAAATGGACAAACATTTCCACCTGCTGGGGAAGATCAAATTCTGTATTACTTTTTGTTCCAGTTAGTGATTTGGGCCAGAAATTCAATGCTCTGGTTCATTAATTAATTAATTAATTAATTAATTAATTTATTAATTTATTTATTTTCATTTAGAAATCATTTAGGGATTGTGCCCTTCTTGACACAATCATTATTCATTTGTGTTTTGGACCGGAACTACAATTTTTTAAAATTTCATTTAGAATATTCTTTTCACCACTCTGCAGTGGACTTTGTGCTCTGCATTAATCAGTGCAGTGAAACACACACCTACACACTAGTGAACAAAACGGGAAGCAGTGGGGGGTTGGGTAAAGCGGAATTCAGTAGTAACCCCTATTACTCTCATATGATGCATGCTCATTGGTCAAAAGCATATAATAGCTTACACATTTAAATTGGACACAATGTAACTCCAAGTCAATCTCACTTCTGTGAAATCATCTGTCCAGTTATAGGAACAGACAACAGGTAGATATGAGAGGCAATTGGCAAGACAACCCCAATAAAGGAGTGGTACTGCAAGTGGTGACAACACAGACCATCTTTGTTCTCATCTTTTTTGGCAGATATTTTTGCTCACTTTTGCATTTTGCCTGTGCTCTCACCCCTAAAGGTAGCATGAGGCGATGTCTACAACCCACAAAAGCTGCACAGGTAGTGCAGCTCATCCAAGATGGAACATCAATGTGAACTCTTGCAAAAAGGTTTGGTGTGTCTGTCAGCTCAGTGCCCAGAGCATGGAGCAGATACCAGGAGGGAGGCTAGTACTCCAGGGCATGTGGAGGGGGCTGTAGGAGGGCAACAACCCAGCAGCAGGACTGCTCCCTCCTGCTTTGTGCAAGGAGGAACAGGAGGAGTGCCAGAGCCCGGCAAAATGACCTCCAGCAGACCTCTAATGCCCATGTTTCTGCTCAAATTGTAAGAAACAGACTCCACAAGGGTGATATCAGGGCCTGACGTCCAACTGAGCAAATCTGGGACATCATGTCTATCCACCTATGCCACGTTGCACCACAGACTGTACAATAGCTGGCTGATGACTTTAATCCAGGAGGAGATCCATCAGGAGAACATCAGGAGCATGATCATTAGTTGTAGTTTTCAACCTGTAATTTTATTTTGAGTATGATTCCAAATCCAGACCTCCGTATGATAATAATTTTGATTTACATTGATCATTTTATGTTATTTTGTTCTCAAAGCATGCCACTTTGTAATGAATAAAGATCAAAGAAACTCAGAATTGCAGACTGAATATGCTTTAATATTGACAACACCTTCTTCAGAGTCTGACCAGATGGGCTGCATCTCAACTGTTACCTGAAAGTCATCAATTTCATTCATTTCTCGTCTTGTATAAGCACAAAAACAAAACAACTAGCGGTGTGAGTGCATAAAACTTTGCCGTTACTGTGGCAACAAGTCACTCGTCGCATCAGCGCAGTAATACAGTTGGTGTGAAAAAGCCATGCTGTTATAAAATATCACCACGGCTGGGACGCTTTGTACGGTTGTAAGGTCGGAGCTGCCTGTATACATTTAAATAAATGTTATCTGAAACTGATACTGGACAAGGAGATCTGCTGAAATTACAATTCATCCAAACGTGTTGAATGGTGTTGGCATTACGGCCCTGTGTTTGTCAGGAGAGTTCATTTTATTTTATTCCTTTTATATCACTTATTCTACGTTTGAGGTATCTAGGGACGTTTTTGCGTGTAAGATGTAGTGTGATTTTATATCAGGAGGGGGCAGAGTTGTAAAGCAATTGAATTTCGGTTCCATGAAAAACACTTTCACTTTAAAGATGAACGACCTTCAGATTGAACCACCCAGCAACTGGGTTTCTGAGGTTTTATCAGTTCTCAGCCCATGTTCAATCAATATTCACTTATTTATTAGTCTTATGTGCAACAAGGATGTGTAGAAGTCACAACATACTTTATCTGATACTGGGCTGAATAATGAAGTGTTTCTGCTAGTTATATTTTGTGTTTGTATTAATTGTATCCTTTAATTTATCCTGTTAATTTAAGAAGTATGCTAGGTCTCGTTGCTTTCAAGGTATCTCCCTGTATTTTTAGGGAGTTGCTCAACAGGGGTTTCTGATCTGGTGGTCCTAAACTTTCCAAAGCTGCTATTGTAAAAAGCACCATACAAATATATCTGGAACACATCTATCCACCACATCAAATGCTTACAAATTCACAGCTAAAGACAATTCTTATTAGAACCCCACTCACTTTCTCAGCTGCATTATCCCACCACCCAGTTAATCGTTTTAAAGCAGGTAAGGTGGGTCCTGCAATTAAGGGGTCTGAAGACCTTGCTTTATCCTGACCTGCACTCACCATCTCCACAAAGACTGTTTTCACCATAATTTTCAAGATTTTCCACGTGGTAAATATATTGGTGGCCACATATGGGCCATTTGAATCCTAAGTGCTACACCTGGATGTATTTTCAGTACCTACAAAAAGTTTGTGTACGAAAAAAATATTTTTCGCCATTTTAAAGTTTTAAACTTTGCAATGATGCATTGTAAAATGTCTGTTTTTTTTTACTGACAACAGACGTTTGGCCCAAAGTGATGAACCACAGCTACCTTTCTTTGCTTCCATCTTTGCTGGTCCTTCCCAATGTTCTTGTGATTTAAGTTTTACCTTATGACTGTCAACCTTGGCTTGATAAACAGGGATTCTTGATCTGTCAGTTTGGTTCTGTAAATCTGTTTACAATAAAAAGTTGTATACAAAAAATTAACAACAAAGACTTAGCAGGGTGGCACAGTGGTTTAGTGGGTATCACTCACAACGATACGGTCGTTGGTTTGATCCCCAGGTTGGGAAATCTAGGTCATTTCTGTACTGAGGAATTTGTTTCAAAATGTGAGGTGTGCTGTGTCTCCTGTTGGAGCAGAGGGTTCGGATGATAAGTCAGAGTAAGTGTTCAGTGTTCAGTTCCTTGCTTTACTGAAGACTTGGAAGCTTGGAAGCTCTTTTTGCTGCTTTTTTGGCCTTTATTTGCCCTGATTGTGTGTTTACTGTAAATTGTAAGCTTCGAGAACTGATAATTTGCAGTGGTCTCTTGTTTTTTCCTCTCTGTATTGATTTCACACACACACACACACACACACACACACACACACACACACACACACACACACACACACTCACTCACTCACTCACAGAGAGAGAGAGAGAGAGAGAGAGAGGGAGAGAGAGAGACCGAGACCGAGACAGAGAGAGAGAGAGATGAACAGAGAGCAAGAGACAGAGAGATGATGAATGAGAGAGAGCTCCTGGTGAAGCAGTGAAAGCTGAAGTATCAAAGTCTGGTTCCAGCTGCCTCAGAAGCCAGCAAACCGATGCATCAGAGGTTCAGGTGCGTATCGCTTCTACATTCCTACACATGCATGCATGGCGCACACGCACGCACGCACGTCCTCTTCAGTTGGGTGTCGGCTTGGGATCTAGACAGATGTGCCACGCTCCCGAAGGCACCGTGTTTATTGTCTACTGCCATCGATCGAATCTGGTGCAGATGTTCGGACGCGCGCCTCGTCTGTAGGACTGTTCATTGTTACAGCTGCAGCAGGTACAGGCTCCAGGTTCAGGCTGGATTCAGCGGCATGTTGCTGAGCGTTTGTTAGAATCAGAAAGCTCGGGTTTGAGGTGGATACCAGCACGCCGCGATGTGACACACGGACCCCGCGCACTAGATCAGCCGGCTTTCACCTTCAGGCAGCGGCGGCTTGCTGAACAGGGCGAGAGGTGTACTCTCCACGGTGCTGAACGATGCTTCAGGGGGTAAGCAAACCCAAATCTGAACCCAGGCACCAAATCAGGACAAGCACCTTATCGAAAAAGCTTTGGTGACTATAAGCTACTGCTAGTTTTGTGATTGTGGGCTTTGTTATTTTATTCAGTTCAGTGTTGGGATAGTAAATAATTGTTAGCATTTTTATTCCTGCTCGTCAATTTGTACCAGTTTAATGACTTAATTCTATTTTAAAAATAGACTGACATATATTCAATTCATTAAATCTATTAAATAATAATAATTATATTTCGCAAAAAAATAAAATGTCACTGTAATAAAGAAATTTTTATATATTTGTAAATAGTTAATAATAAAGGCAGTAAATGTCTACAATATATTGCATGTATTAGCAAGAAATAATAGCTCAATGGCTTTGTGGGTAGTACTGTTTTTTTTTAATGTCCTGGGGTTGTTTCCCAGGTTGAGCAATCATGGTCTATTCTTTGTGTGTAGTTTGCATGTTCTCCCCTGATAGTCCAAAAACCATGCAGTCAGTGTAGTTTCTGTGATGTGTCCTGCTTATCATTCAGTGATTTGGATCAACGTTGCATTTCTGAAAGCAGTGATAAAGACAATGGTTTATATTATATAAACACAGTATGAAACATGATTCAGACTTCACTCAGTATTAATTAAATTAAACCAAATAATAAAGTGACCACACATCTACAATCTTTTGCCACAATCTCAGTTATGAATATGATATTTTGTGTGTCTAATTAAGAGATTGCAGCACAGAACACTGTCACATCAAAGCAAGAACACTCCCAGTTGGAGTTTTGCCCATGTCTGTGTAAAAGCCCTTCAGACCATGTACACCTACAACCCTTACACTTTGTACTGAGCTATTGATCTGTGTTGTGTCTTACAGAACGTTCTGCTAAGTTTTTTGTAACATCATACCTAAAACCCTTCATAACTAATGTATTACTTAAAAACATTAAAAAAATATTATGAGTAGTATGGCCCCTTTTTTATGCACTGTTCATAAAAATGATAAATTCAGATAAAATTCACATAACATTTTTGTAAAGGTAAAATTATTAAAAGCTTGATATGCTAAATCAATGGCCACTGTAATAACCAATATATATTTAAATGAGTGGTATTAAATATTAGTCTTTAAAATTTTTTCTTAATGATGGTGGCATGAGGGTATCACTGTCATCCCACAGCAGGAAGGTCCTGGGTTAGATCCCCAGGTGGTCGGTCTAAATCTTTTCTTTCTTGGGTTTGCATGATTTGTAGTTTCAGAGACATTTTGGAGAGGAAATTAAAGTTCTTACCTTTCTGTCATTCTTAATTCCATTTTTTTATCAGGGAGCACACCACAGATCATTACATACAATCAGATTTAAATTAATTGATTTAAGCAAGGTACATTTTATTGCCTCCTGCCTAAACTTTTATTGTTCCTAAAGTTCCGATTTGTGGGTTTTCTTTATCTCTAGTGGGTAAACCTACCATAAACCATTATGCTTCCTGATAATCTGGCTTGTCACTTGGGTAAGTGTTAATTGGAAAAGGTGGTGTAAGGGCAGAAATATAAATTAGACAGGGCACCAATCCATTGCAGAGCAGAAAACGAACATATTTGTACTGCTTTTTTACAGCTTTACATGATTGAGAAAAATGGCAGGTAATAAAAAAAACTGGAAATCCCACACAAACATACAAACATTTTCTGCCAATTATTAGTCAAAAAAATAATGTCAGATTATCCCAGGGCTAACCACTTATACCAACATACATGTGTTTTTTTCTGTAGATTGTGCTTTAATATACAGTGATTGGAAGAAGTATTCAGCCCAATCAGTCAATCTCAGAGCCTGAGATTTAATCTAACAGTCTGAGATTTCAGCCATTCCAAGTTGTTTAGATTTCATTTTAATAAAAGTAAGTTAATATCTACCTATTAAAAAAGTAAAAAATGTAATGGGCTACTGCACAGGTGTCAGAGTGGAGAATGTTAGTCACAGCTCTTCTTGGGCAGACGTGGAGGTCAGCAAGAGTAAAGAGGAAGCATATGACTAAATTTGTAGGAAAATTGAGAAATAATACAAAAAAAGCAACTGCTCCCAACATAAAGTAATTTGATGCTTTTGGTAAAAACCACTTTCGTGGTTAATAGGAACAGTTATCTTGGAAGATTCACTTGGAAGAAGCCCAGAATATTATGTAATAACTCTTTATTAGGACCAAGCTATCTGAACAAAACAACATGCAATGTGCTCCTCAAGAGGGAGGCCTTGGAAAGCCGTTGTGATGTTAACCTTCCATTTGCATACCTTGCATACCTTTACTCATCAGGATGGTGTACAGCAGGGACAACCAAATAATTCCTTATAAGTGATCAAAGTTAAATTATGTGAAGAAGCAAAAGTAAAAAGTTTATGTTGTTTTAAAATAGCATTAAATTTAAATATACTAGGTTTTATTGTTAAATAAACCACTATGGTTTATTCAAATTAACAGTCATTTTATTATTTGAACAAATGATCTATGAGTATGCTGCTACCTGATATGCTCCAATCTGTGTTGCCAGATTTCAGTGTGTTTTTTTGTAGAAAAGCATGTTTAATGGAATTCATTGCACATCTAGGTTTGTCTTAGTGTGTTTTTTAGATTCAGATTATGTTATCGATATGGGAGCTACAACAGAGCATTCTGGCTTTCTTTCGAATGAATCTCCCTGTATTAGCCCTATTTATTCAAAAATCCCTGCCATGTCTCTTACAACTCTATATGAGTCTATTGACCTTTACTAAGAATGATGGGACGAATTTATTCCAACTCTATGTCTCGTCTTGCATCACTGACTGCCACTCTTGACATGTATTCACAGATGCCCTCTTATCTCCCTGCCTACAGATCACGCCAGCTTTCTTAAAGCCGGATCCAGAAAGGATGGACCCCCGCTTATAATCTTTACGTTTCTTAAGTTTAAAAATGTGCAGTGTTATTCTATCTCTGCTCTACTCACTGCTGCTCCTGACGCTGGCCTCGCGCGGGTTCCCCCACCCCAGGGAGCGCTCGGCACCGTCCCGCGCCTCGGCCCGCTCCGTGGCCCGCATGGACGGTGACGTGATCATCGGTGCACTCTTCTCCGTTCACCACCAGCCCTCTGCCGACCGGGTGGCCGAGAGGAAATGCGGTGACGTGCGTGAACAATACGGCATCCAACGTGTAGAGGCTATGTTCTATACCCTGGACCGCATCAATTCTGACAGACACCTGCTTCCCAACATCAGTCTGGGCTGTGAGATCCGAGACTCCTGCTGGCACTCCTCTGTGGCTCTGGAGCAGAGCATCGAGTTCATCCGGGACTCTCTCATATCCATACGAGATGACTCCAAAGAAGGATCCAAGTGGTGCATCGATGGCACACCGTCCAACCATCCTCCACCGTCGAAAAAGCCCATCGCGGGGGTCATTGGACCCGGGTCCAGCTCTGTTGCCATCCAGGTGCAGAACCTGCTGCAGCTGTTTAACATCCCGCAGATTGCTTACTCGGCCACAAGCATAGACTTAAGCGATAAGACCCTTTTTAAATACTTTTTAAGGGTCGTGCCCTCAGACACCCTACAAGCACGGGCCATGCTGGACATTGTTAAGCACTACAACTGGACTTATGTTTCAGCTGTGCACACTGAAGGTAAGATCTAATTATTTACACTTTTTTTTTTATTAATCAATCTGTCAAATCCTATTCATGCCTGTCTGGCAGTAACGTTTCATGCAGTGCCATTATGAAACAAAAAATTAGCTTTGAAATGCTAAATTTTGGAATAATCACAACCCTCCTACCAATTCATGGTGAAAGTAATGCTAATTTTATTCCATTACTGGGGACGAGTAGCCATTCTGTCCCTAATTAGTCACATAAATATGGTTGACATAATCAATCAATCATGTTGTCTGTTTTTTATGAGGAAACAAATACATTTTTACTCTGATTCTTTCTTTGAGTAGGTTAAATGAAGGATAAATCCCCAATTAGTTACCATATGTTTGATATTTTTGATTGAGTGAGTATGCTCAAGTTCTTGAGCAGCTGGGATTTAAACTTCAATATCATGTTTTTGTGTATTGTCTGCATGAATTCTCAGACCTGTATTTGCTCTCTTAATCATTTTCAAACTCACGATTACTTCTGCTTTCTAATTTTCAAAAATTCAAGTATCTCTACCTAATGTCTTAATATTATTACATGTAACAAAGAGTAAAAAAAACCCCAGAAAACTTCAGTGTGCATTACTATTCGTCCCCTTAAAGTTAGTACTTTGTCAATTCACTTTTTGCAGCAATTACAGCTGTAAGTCGCTTTGGAGCTTGCCCCATCTTGCCACTGGGATTTTTGCCCATTCATCAAGGCAAAACTGCTTCAGCTTCAAGTTAGATGGTTTCTGCTGGTGAACAGCAATCTTCAAGTCTGACCACAGATTCTCAATTGGATTAAGGTCTGGCCTTTGACTAGGTAATTCAAATACATTTACACATTTCCCTTTAAACCACTCAAATGTTCCTTTAGCAGTATGCTTTGGGTCATTGTCCTGTTGGAAGTTGAACCTCCATCCAAGTCTCAAATCACTCTCAGACCAAAACAGGTTTTGCTGAAGAATATCCCTGTATTTGGCACCATTCATCTTCCCTCGACTCGGACCAGTTTTCCAGTCCCTGCTTCTGAAAAACATCACCACAGAACGATGCTGCCACACCATGTTTCACTGTGGAGATGATGTTTTTGGAGTGATGAGATGGGTTGGGTTTGTGCCAGATATAGCGTTTTCCTTGGAGACTAAAAAGTTAAATTTTAATCTCATCTCACCAGAGCACCTTCCTCCATACATTTGGGACTCTCCCAAATGCCTTTTGGCAAACTCAAAACAAGTTTTTTCTGGCCCCACTTCCATAAAGCCCAGATATCGTGGTCATATGGACAGATACTTCATTCTTTGCTTGGGAAATCTGCAGCTCCTTCAGGGATACGTTTGGTCTCTGTGGGGCCATCTTTGCCTAAGAGTCTAAGAGTTTGGGTGGGCAGCCCTCTCTTGGCAGGTTTGTTGTGGTACCATGTTCTTTCCATTTGATGATAATGGATTTGATGGTTCTCCGGGGGATCATAAGAGATTTGGATATTTTTTATAACCCAACCCTGACTTGTACTTCTTTATAACTTTGTTCCTGACTTGTTAAGAGATTTCCTTAATTTTCATGGTGTTGTGTGGTTAAAGGTGCCTCTTGCTTAATTGCAGCCACCAGGGTCTTTCAGAAAAGGTGTGTCGATATTGACAGATAATGTGACACGTGAATTGCACACAGGTGGGCTTGGTGTCAATAAGCATGTGGCCTCTGAATGTAATTGGTCGTACCAGAACTTCATAGCTTCATAACTTCAGGGCTTCATAGCATATACCGTAAATTCCGGCCTATAAGCCGCTACTTTTTTTCGGCACTCTGAACACTGCGGCTTTTCGCACGGAGCGGCTAATACAAGTTTTTTTTTTTTTTTCATGGCACCAAAACAGTAGACCAATAAAATTTGAAGAATAGTTCACAGAGATCCAATGAAATTGTGCGATACATCATGCTCACT